>CAXITT010000307.1:669339-706841 GCA_964033795.1 Lymnaea stagnalis | reverse complement strand
GCGGAGCGGGGGGGGGGGGGCACCATGACATAGAATGAAGTCTGCCACACAGGCAGGGGGGAGGCACCATGACATAGAATGAAGTCTGCCACACAGTCAGGGTGGAGGCACCATGACATAGAATGAAATCTGCCACACAAATATGAAGTGATAGTCGAAAGTATGTACTCTTATTTGCTGTTTTTTTAAGACCACACAGGGTCTCCATATAGTGAGCCTCATAGACACCCACAACATAAGACGGTCACCAATCTCTCTCTCCCCCCCCACCCTTCCCCACAGGGTCACCCACAATGACACCCCTTACACAAACGGAAAACCACATGGACATCCACACAACACCCATATACCAACACCTTAATTGGACGTCCAGACGTGAGGTAAATGGTTGGGGATTGCTTCATTGGGATTTATAGAGGAATAAATGTTATTTCGCACATTTAAGACGAAAAATAAAATTCTCAAACTTTAAGTGACCAAATTATACAATTAAAAAATATCTGCTTCTCTTCTGCTAGAAAATGTATGAATTGTTTATAATAGGAGTTACTTCTGATTATAATAGGAGTTACTTCTGATTATAATAGGAGTTACTTCTGATTATAATAGGAGTTACTTCTGATTATAATAGGAGTTACTTCTGATCAAAAACAAGCCTCATAATTATGATAGTTTATATAGGAACGTTTTGGAAAACACCTCAGCTGGCATTAAATCATATAAAGTGTATATATTTTATGACATGTACAATGTACACAATTTCTTGCCCCATTGCTTTCCACTTTATCCTTATACTGAAAACTATTTGAGATCACATCCATGTGATAGCTTATAAAATAAAATTCGAAATACATCTTTTTTAAAAAATTAGCCACACTTATAACATTTGTATAATGGTATGTCACAATGCTCACATGGGAGGTAATATCTTCAAAAACTGATTTCTAAACATATATCCTTACAGAACCTGCGCTCTTCAACACAGTCCCTGCTGAGATTTCCCAGTGTGGAGGGACACAGAAAGAAGTCATTATGGGGTGCGCTCTTACTTATGAAGCTATTGCGCTCTTATGAGGCTAATGCCCCTACATTAAAACAGTTTGACTCAATCTTTGAGGGAAATTGAAAATGATAGAAAGTCATTTAAGAAAAACATTTAAAGAGTTTTTTTCTTTTAACAGATTCTAGTATATTATTAGAGCACTGTGAGCATACTTAAATAGCATGGAGACAATCGGTATCAAAGTATTCAATCAATCCACTAAAAAAAATAAATGGAGAGCTTGTCTTCTTCTTCTATATCTTAAGGGCCCACGATCAATTTATTGATCATTTTGGCTCCTATGCATGTAGATGGGATTTGCAATGTTTCTGTTACTGGTGGTGATGAGGAAATTATGCACTAGGGGTTTGAAGGTTTGTGTTTATTGACTTTCAATTGAAAGGTAAATAAATGTCAAAGTACTTAACGGTGCCATGCCATTTACACTGTACCCGAAAATTACAAAACCCTGGAAAAAAAAAAAAAAAAAAAAAGTAAAAAAATTAAAAAAAAAATTAAAAAAATTAAAAAAAAAAAAAAAAAAAAGATAGGAAATTATTGCATTAATAGGGGCTATTAACCAGAGGTGCTCACAGCACCTGGGGTGCAAAAGGCAGTGTCAGGGGGAGTGGGATGACCCAGCATCTGATGCTTATTAGCATTCTTATCATGTAGGGAGATGGGGGGGATATGCTCGAAATTGAGATGGGAGTGCAGGAATATTTTGAAATCTAGAGAGGGTGTGACCACACTGTAAAAAGGTTAAGAACCACTGGCTTACAGAGGAATTAAATTCTGGATACATAAAAATATACCAAAAGGCTGTGAACAGTTTTTACAAGATGATTGACAAATTTGAGGAGGAATTAATGACTCTAAAGGGGATGAAACATGATTTGCGAGACTAATTATATCACTAGTCAGTTTTAATATATTGGTTATTTTTAAATTTATGGGCAGTGGAGCGGGCCTTGTACCATGAAATTAATTTTTCCACAAACTGAACCAGTTTATTATTCATAGCATAGTACAAAATGTGATTTCCTTTGTATCCATGACTATGGCTTGCTTATGCTAAATAATGCCTCAAATTAACGTATCCCATGATCACACACTCTGATATTCAATGTTGACCATGATCACATACTCAGATAACCCATTATTCAGATACCCCACATTAACCCATATGATCACACTATGTATCAGATATCCCATGTTAACCCATACATGATCACACAACTCAGATATCCCATGTTAACTAAAAATGGTCACAATACTCAGGGTAAGTCAAACTGTCACAGATGGTTTGAAACACTGACAGAGGGATGCATACATTATAAGGACATAGACATGGAAAAACATGGTCATAAAAGATAAAAACAGTGATTCTCAAAGTGACAGAATTTTTAAAACAGAGATTGTAAAAAAAAAAAAAAAAAAAAGATTATTTCTTTGAACGAATTCTTCACAACAAACATCAATAAACAAAGCTGCGATTCTAAGAGTATTATGATTACATTTTTATTTATGACAGTGATTCGCTGTCATTCAATCAATGTACAAGTGATTCAAAAAGGATTCTCACAATCTCTTCATAGTGTCAATAATCCATCTAAGAAACCTACAGATGACTTTATTTGTCAAGATTTCACTCACGGTTGATTTCTAAAGAATCCAAGCCCACTTTAAAAAAACTATAGTTAACACTAATACACCAATATAAAAATATACAAATAATATACAAATAACATTTTTTTTTAAAATAGCAAAATTTAGTGATTGTTAGATAATCTAATGAGATATGGGTCAATGTTTTAATCGGGTAATTCCTTGCACAATCAATGAATTGGACAACACAAAGAATAATGTACTGCATGTGAAAATGGTTTCCTTGCCCGTACTCATTCAGCTAATCAAACAAACCCCCAAAATAGTTTTTCCTACACATCCTTTATAAAATGTCATATCGTGCAATGGGGGTGGGGCTGAAAATGTGACAAAACATGCACATACATGTAACGCACTTTATAAAATGTCATATCGTGCAATGGGGGTGGGGCTGAAAATGTGACAAAACATGCACATACATGTAACGCACTTTATAAAAAAATCCCAATTAGTGCTCTCCCCTTCAAGGCTCGCACCAGCACATTTTTTTTCACGTCACTGAACTCTATTAATATTCTAATGACCCACCCGCTTTTACACAGCAGATTAATTTCACCAACTGTTTCAGGGAAATAAAAGAAAATATTATGCACTAAATGCACGTGCGATATTTTTTTTTTAAAAAAGAATCTCATTTGGTGCAGTCATCGGGAATTTTATTCTATCTTCCCCTTGAAAACTGATTTTTGGGGGTTGGGGCTGAAATTTTGAAAGAATGTGTTGTCTTCGGCAACAAGTGTATGTGCCAAGTTTCAGCTCGATAGCGTGACGGGAAGTGCGTCAATTAGCCATGAGAAGATCTTCCACACAGTCACAAACAAAAACTAAGTTAATATAAATGATTTTAAAAAGGAAGTATAATAAAACCTGACCCAAAAATCAAATGTCTTACATTTAAAATTCATGACATTTACTGATTATTAAACTGAGCAAAAACAAATAAGGTCAACTGTGAAGAAGTTGAAAAAGGGATGGAAGATTTTCAGCTTGTATAATTGTACAAACTGTAAATATAATGCAAGAAGGGGACAAAAAAAAGTGTATTTACTTGTCTTGGGTATTATTACATATTTACAATATATGGTCATTAGTCCTGAAATCAACCCAAACAGGTTAAGATTTTGTCATCTACTTACTATGCACTTGCTACATATTGGAATAGAAATTATCAAGCTTTAACTTTAATATTAGCACCCTCTCCAAAAATTAATATAACAATGACACTGGGTTGTGGGGTGGGGGGTGCAGGAGTTGCAAAAGACATACAACTGTAAGTTGTGGTCCGGCAGTAAACGATCGTCTCCATGGTAACTTGATTTTTCCCCCCTCTCAATTTTTGTTTTTTCAACTTTGGCGTAAATAATTTTTACTGGACCCCAAAATAATTTTTATTCTTGTTTCAATATGGAGTGAGGGTGAGAATTGGTGCAGGGAGAAAACAAGTCGTCACGATGAATAGACCAGTCCAATGCTGAGTTTCTGAGAGGGGTGCCGGGTTCCGCTGGGAGCGCGTTGATAAAAATCAATTCTTCTTCGCCTTTGCTCCCTCGGCGTTACTGTAAGCACTATAAATATACGGGACCTAGCCAAACCGCGGCCACTACAAGTCAGCGTGTCGAGGGAGAGAGAGGGGGGGAATCGGTGTGGTGGTGCTACGTGTTGTTTGGGGCCCGCGAAACATGAAGCCTGAGTCACTCGTCATAAGTGTAGAGAACAGAAACTACCGTAAGCCCCTATTCTGTGTCGTGGACAATCACTGAGACACCCGCACCACCACAGAGCGAAAATAAATAGAGAGAGAGGTGGGGGGGGGGGGTCAGTGGGTTCTCAAACTAAGGCTGTTCACACTCCTGGAATATAAATAACTTGGGATATTATAACATGGGGACACGGATCTATGTTGAAAAAAAAACACCCAACAACAAATGAATTAATGAATAAAATGAGAATACGATTTAAGAGAAGCTAATTATTGAATTAATTGCGTCATTGATCCCATCTGATTGGAAACTATTCTTTACAAAAGCACAATGACACCGTGATCAGTTTTGAAATTCTACGGGGTTAGGACGTTAAAAATCAGTTGGACTGGTTGCATTCAAATGCCAATTTTTATCGATCTTCCACCCCTGCCCATCTCCCGATGAACTGTTCATAACTAAAACCTGTTGCAGTTTTACTCACCCCCACTTACACTTTTACCTTCTTCACATCATAAATAACTACATATTTTAATTTAGCAAAGGGGAGAAGAGGAAGAAGAAAGAAAAGGGGGGGGGGGGTCGGCGGCGGAGCTTAAAAGAGGGCCATCGGCACAAGGATAGGATAAGCCTACTTTCGCTTTATAAATAACTGACGTCTCCATGATGCTGCAGTAAACAAAATCTTTTACCTTCTTCACATCATAAATAACTACATATTTTAATTTAGCAAAGGGGAGAAGAGGAAGAAGAAAGAAAAGGGGGGGGGGGGGTCGGCTGCTGAGCTTAAAAGAGGGCCATCGGCACAAGGATAGGATAAGCCTACTTTCGCTTTATAAATAACTGACGTCTCCATGATGCTGCAGTAAACAAAATAATGATCTAAATAGCGGTACCGCATGTAAAATCAGATAGATAGGTGACCGACCGACCTAGACACGACGATGCACAGGAATACATACATCCGGTACTTTGTCATATACTTCAAACGGTGATCTCAAACTTTACTCAATGCATATTTACATCCCCCCACCCCACCAAAAATATAAAAAAACTCATTCAAAAAGCAAAAATTATATATATATATATACATATATATTAATGTGACCTGTTGGGATGCACTGCCCTAGTTGGGATGCACTGCCCTAGTTGGGATGCACTGCCCTAGTCGGGATGCACTGCCCTAAGAGTGCCTGTGAACTCAGCTTCTGCTAATCCAGCAAACTGATACGCTTGTCCGGCGTAAAAAAAGACCATTAATAGGGAAAACATTTGGAAATTTAAAATATACATATGGAATGTTCAACTAACAGGAAACGTTCTTTTGCCTTTAAAATAAAATAAATCAAGTATTATTTTTGGCGGTTCCAAGGTTATGTCCTAGGAGCAACAAAAGTCACATATCTTCACCTAAAGACTTCATTTTTGTCCAAGTTAGTTTTCAGTGATTTCTTTTTATCCCAGTGGGCCCCGCACTTTTTTTTTCTAATACAAAATTTTAATTTTCACTTATTATCCTTATCCCTACCCAGACTGGGCCCCGCGCAATCCCTTTTCCATAGGGCCCCGCTATTGTTAGGGCCGGCCCTGATGCAGTGAAGCAGTTACTCAAAACAAGTCCCAAAAACTCGGTTCAGCTGAGACCCCCTGTACGCCGCCTGGACCTCCCATTGTAGTTTTACTTCGACAGTCAATAATCGACCATTTCCCCCCAAAAAGCGTGTCTGAAAAACTCTACCTGCCCGCCACTCTGACACACACGCGACACGAGGAAACGGTCCGTGTGCGCCAAATCATTACAACAGTATCTACCAACCAATATACAAACAACAACAAAGGAACCGCGCCCCCCCACCCCCCCACAATGAAGTACACCGTGACCATGGTTCGCGTGCCCACACAAGTTCACGAGATAAAACTGGAGGAAACCTCAGCTCTTCCGCCCGGCACAATAAATGCAAATGGCAGGCCAGTAGTTACACACGAGACATACAGACTGTAGGCGTCTACAACTACACACAACAAATGCAGATGTAGGCCAGTTAAGTTATAAGCACAAGAACCAATCGTATGCCAGTAAAATTACATACCAAAATAAAAATGCATACCAGTAAAATTACATACCAAAGTAAAAATGCATACCAGTAAAATTATATACCAAAAGTACTAACTGAAGACCAGTAAAATTACACATAAAAGTACCAACAGTATGCCTCTAAAAGTACACACATGAGTACAAACAGTGGCTGGTAAAATTAAACACAAACATAATACACAATAATACATCAATATGAAAACTTTAAAAAAGGAAATTGAAGATCAACAGCAAAAGTCTTAAAATGAACAAACCAAATGTTTCTCCACAAAAACGGAACTCCACATAGACAGTTTCCCATTATGTTACAAACACCAGGGGATAACACATTTTCACAAACTGCAGGGTCGAAAATCAGAAGATAACTGACCAATTTTTATTTTATTTTTTAAATGTGTCTTTATGAAAGGATTTAAAAAAAATTAGCACCAGAGCAAAACTATCTAGATTTTCCCACAAAACTATCTAGATTTTCCCACAAAACTATCTAGATTTTCCCACAAAACTATCTAGATTTTCCCACAAAACTATCTAGATTTTCCCACAAAACTATCTAGATTTTCCCACAAATCTTTGCAACCTAGGCAACACAAAGGGTAGTTTTTAAAATAATATTACCAGAAAGTGCCAAAAAAAAATTCCAGTTTTTTCAATCTGGACAAAAATCTCTAATCATCTTTACATAGGCTCTTATGCAGACACCACAAGCATATTTTCTAAAGTTATTAAAACAAATAAACTAGTGCATAAATAACATCCCAAGCTGAGCATTGTGAAATCTCTGTATAATCGATTAATTTTATTACTGTAGTTAAATCAGAAATCATATACATTTCATTCCTCATTGTTTAATGGATCCAAGCTACTGCTGACAGGTTTAGCAATAATTATTTTGAGTCACAATATCGAAAATCTTGTTTGAAGAATGTACATGATCTACTTGTACATGACAGACCTGTTTACCCTCAAACTCTAAAAATCGTACAATATCATCACAATGTCATTTAATACGTTATTTTCATAGTAAAAAAATACATACAGTATATACAATCTATACACCTCAAAATCGTACATTGTACGCCAAAATCGTAAGAGTTAACAGGTTTGACATGATCTACTACGCAGTTAAAGTAAATAATAGCGAAGACAATTTTCCCAAACCCATTCAAATCATTTTTGAACATTTCAAACGGTTTGCATCATCAAAACAAGGGTTTCCTTGTGCCATCCACCAAATGACCACTACTGCTGCTATCCACCAAATGACCACTACTGCTGCTATCCACCAAATGACCACTGCTGCTGCCATCCACCAAATGACCATTGCTGCTGCTATCCACCAGACCACTAATGTTGCTATCCATCTAATGACCACTGCTGCTGATTTCCACCAAATGACAGCTTCTGATGCTATCCATCTAATAACCACTGCTGCTGTTATCCATTTAGAGTACTACTGCTGCTATCCACCAAATGACAGCTTCTGCTGCAATCCATCTAACAGCCACTGCTGCTGCTATCCACCAAATGACAGCTTCTACTGTTATCTAATAACCACTGCTGATGCTATCCATTAAACTTCTACTGCTGCTATTCACCAGATCACAGCTGCTGCTATCCATCTAAAGACAACTGCTGCTGCTATCCATTAGACTACTGCTGCTGCTATCCACCAGACCACTTCTGCTGCTATCCATCTAATGACCACTGCTGCTGCTATCCATTAGACTACAAGTGCTACGCCCACCAAACAACCACAGCTGTTGCTATCCTTCTAATGACAACTGCTGATACCCACCAAATGACCGCTTCTCCTGCTATCCATCTAATAACCACTGATGCTGTTATCCATTTAGAGTACTACTGCTGCTATCCACCAAATAACCACAGCTTTCTGCTATCCATCTAATAACCACTGCTGCTGCTATCCACCAAATGACAGCTTCTACTGTTATCTAATAACCACTACTGATGCTATGCATTAAACTTCTACTGCTGCTATTCACCAGATCACAGCTGCTGCTATCCATCTAATGACCACTGCTGCTGCTATCCGTTAGACTACAAGTGCTACTTCCACCAAACAACCACAGCTGTTGCTACCCTTCTAATGACAACTGCTGATACCCACCAAATGACCGCTTCTGATGCTTTTCACCAAATGACCAGTGCTTCTGAAAACATAACTGCAACTGTCTACAAAATGTATCACATAGCTCACACAACATATTTTCACCATGCAATTTCATCATAGGCCAGAATCAAGCACAGAGCTAAAAATCAATTCCAGGTTGAATAATCATAGTTTTGTCCCATATTTTTGTTTGTAGCATTTTTGTAAGATTTCCCTTATTATTGAAGGCTATGATATGAAACTTTCAAACATTAAATATAAATTGACATAACAAAACAACTAATAAATGAAAAATTAATGATTGTCCTGTGCGCGCCAGACCCCGAAAAGTTGAAAATTTATATATGGTATGAATACTGGTTCCTCATTCTAGTACCACGTACTAAAGATCCAAAAAAATATTCCATGTCAGTAACATGAAGACTTCTCAGGCACTCACTAGTCCAGAATTTCAATAGCCATTTCTCACACATTCCTGACACGCGTACCAACACTTTCAGTTCAATTTTAACACAATATCCAAAAGTACTTCCGTATGCAAGAGAAAGCAATCTACTCATCGTCACTGTTTCAAAGTATCCAACCTCTATGAACTAGTTGAAAATAGACGAGGATTTTGAATTGTACAAAACAGGTACCCAGCGGGCCTTGCACATTCAACAGTAGACATTCTCCTACAGGCAGTCTCTTTGAACTTTATGATCTGTTTTTGATCCGGCAATAATTTACTCTCGCTCCCGAAAGTTTATATACACTTCCAATGTTGTTGCTTCCTCAAACTGAAATGAGCCTAGTGTACTATGTGCAGCCAATGTAATTCAAAAAGTTGTGAATTGAGCTCACAATAAATTGTGCAACTGCCCCGTTATCATTTAGCAGTGAGTCCTTGACAGCAGAGAGCCCATTTTCAATCCAAACACAAAAAAAGTGACATTCAAGTTAATCCAGCAGTAGTCATTACCTCTCTAAAGTGAGAAAAAAATATCTTTTAAAAAATCCCTTAACACCCCTGTCAGTTTTCGTAAATGAAGTGCTGAAGTTCTTTGCAATTGCTTATTATAAAATGAGGCTCCTTTTTTAAATCAAAAAAGGAAACTGTAATATTTCATAATATAAAGATAATTTAAACTGTAATATTTCATTATATAAAGATAATTTTAACTGTAATATTTTATTATATAAAGATAATTTAAACTGTAATATTTCATTATATAAAGATAATTTTAACTGTAATATTTCATTATATAAAGATAATTTAAGAAGTTACTTTGGGTAAAATCGACACTAAGACTATCACAAGGTCATAAAGAGGTCTTCACTAAAAGAGAAAGAGTAAAATTACAAAATCCTTAGAACACCAAGTATTGAAAGCAATATTTTTTCAGTAGTAAGTGGGAGGACAAAAAAAACAATTATTTTCATTTTCAAAGCAGAATTTCTCATCTTTTGCAAAAAGCCAAGATAATAACATTACAACCAAGCTGATTTTACAACTGGAAATTAATGGGTTAGACAAATGACACACAGACAAGAATTGAACAATCATAACATTGTGGTAACGATATCACTGCCCTAATAATGATGCAAAAGTAACTAGCAAAGACTTAAGAACGCTGAGAAAATTGGCAAGAGATCACAAAAGAAGAGTTAATTTTGTTTATAAATCTTATCCTGTGAATTTTAAGTTTGCTGTACCTGGTCTAACAGGCATGTAATAGGAAATTGTTTACATAAGCTGTGAGCAACAAAAGTTTGCAAGGACAAACAGAACCACATTTCCTTCTAACAAGTATTATTTATGTTCATCCATGAGAAGAGCTTAAAACAATAGAAATTTATTGATAAATATGACACTTGATAGCTTCAAACTCAGCAGCCCATACATACAAGGCTTTCTAAATGGACATGTAGCTGCAAATAAGACCAAGATATGAAATGCTACATTCCATTATAACAGAAATTTGAATACTTTTAAATTAATTTGAACAACAGCCCAAATCAGGATACCTGACCGGAATCAGCAGTACCCAGGAAATGTTTTTGAACATTTTTTTAGAAGGAATGTTACAATTTTTTGTAAATAGAAATACTTAGAAATACCACAGCAGCATAGTGTCCATAGTCCTAAGTTATTGCTACTTGTGTACTTTGATATATCAGCTTTCAAAACTCACCAAATGCAACAAAACACATAAAGTAAAGTGTAGATTTTCCAAATATTGGCCACCCGATAATGTTTTCAAAACTGCCATAGTCTTTTTTAACAAAAAGTATTCATGTAGCATTGCGGAACATTGGTAAACAATCACTTTAATATAATTCTGATCTCTGTAGCACAGTCCAAGTAAAAAGTAGATATGTACTGTACTTGTAATGAACAGATTGAAATAGTGAAAACTAACATGTATAGCACAGCCTGCTAACTTATTCCTGAAAGTGACTGCCATTTGTCTGACATGGAGGGAGGGGGTGGGATGTGCATTGAGAAACAAATACAGATAATTAAGTTGCTTGACAATCTGATTACATATGATCTCATAAAGTTATCCATAACATGACCTTTATGGACCTTTGTCAGAAATGGTGGTTATGAAGATGAATGAAAAGTTATTTTATTTCAAGTAAAATCCTGGTGGAGCCAGGTTTAAAACTAGTAATAAGATAGCAAAATGCATAAAAATTATTATCTGTCAACTTCGGATAAAAATCAAAGCGATGAACAAAGTCAGTAGTGTGGTAACTATTCAAACCACTGCATTATTATAACAGACTGACAGAGAGTTCCAAAACCATTATTTTCATATCACATTTATTATAACAGACTGACAGAGAGATCCAAAACCATTATTTTCATAGCACATTCAATCACAAACGTTTCTCATGTATTAATTTTGCTCTTCATTATCCAAAGGCATCAAATTCACTAAATTCTTGAGGCAGGAGGTTAAAGTTAAATACTGAACTTTCATGCTCCACTTGTAAGGGTAAAGACTTCTCTGCACTTTGATATCTCTGCCAGTGATAAAGAGAAATTAAACAGTACAGACAGTATATTTCAAACATAACTCACATAATCATGAAATGCTTTAGCTTCACTACTGTGATCACAGGTTTCTCTCCTTTCTGGAGCTGCACAATATAAATCCCAGAAAACACTGAAATAAAAACATGTATAAAATCAATGTTTATGCTCCTAGTATTCTGAAAATAAAATATTGAAATAAAGTTAAAGGCTGGTAATTTTTCATTTCTTCAAAATTCTCACTGGTGAAATTTCCGGTTAAATCCATATTAAAGTTAAAAACAAGATAGATACAAAAATTAGACCAAAGTAGTAATAGTATCCTATATTCTTAGAAAGTATCAAGTCTTAAGAGAATAAGTTTTATTTAAAGTTTGTATATTTATATACTTACCACCACCATGAGTGAAGAAACCCTGGTGGTTCTCCTAATGTTATGTTTTTCTCCCATCTGATCTGTATATATATGACACAAATACATTAATTTTAAAATAACCACCGATGGAAAGAATTCCATCACTGGGTGAAATATTTCATAGTTAAAAGTGGTAACCTTGGGTAATATTTGTGGGCCTATGACTATGTCCATTTATGATACTTGAAGATGTTAATAATTGAAAATATTCAGCTTTTCCTTAAAATAAATATTTATGATTATGCCATAAATGAAATGTTCAAATTGACCTCTTTTTTTAAATTAAAGATATCAATCAATTTAACCAATATATCACTCAGGACTTGGACATGGGGCATAAAATACATGCCAAAATTAAATTAATGTGACAGGCAACTAATAATAATAAACCTTGATTTAGGGCATCCTCTGGTGATGATTAATAAATAATGGATATCTTTTCATTTACCATTAACTAAAGAAACTTCACTGTGTACTGAAAATGTTCACTACTAAGAATAAGAGTCAACAACCTCCACTAAGTTTTTTTGTGAGTGACTTTGACATCTAGAAAAACTAACACTTACTTCTGATAAGAAAGTCTGTGCTGATTTCTGTGCTCCAACATGGAGTAAATATTCATAGACGTAAAGAGCAAGTCTGCAATTAAATTCATAATCTTAATACGATCAAAAAAGTATTAAATAAATGCACGTTTTAAACTTTAACTGTGTTTAACTTAAAATATGGTTACTTATTGTACCAATCAGCTGTTTCATGATAGGTAATAAGGACTAAGGGACACCACTCGTAATGTTTAACTGGACCCGGTTCACTGACTTAATGGCAGCCATACTTTAAGAGCATGATTTGTTTATTGTGTGTTTACGTCAAGAGATAAACTAGCTCAACAAATGTAAAAAATAAGGAATGCGGTAAAACATTTAGGACTTTCAATAATTATTTTAAAAAATAATTTCTAACACCTTGATGGTAAAAAAGACAATATAGTAACCGTAATAACTATTTCGGGAAGTATGTTTAATAACTGGAACAGCTATTATATTCTCAATGTTTGAATGGGGCATCCTCGTGTGCAGGTGGAATAGTTGAGTGTACGAACAAAGAGATCCATGTATCTTCATAATATAGGGTGTCGGTTTGAAGTAACAGAAATGCAACTGACTTAAATTAGTATAAAAGCATAATTTACTTACTTTTCTCTTGCTTGAGCATCCGAGGGGACAGTAGAACCTTTCCCTTTGGCGTACATGCTGAGAGCTGAACTGTCACGCACCTGTCAAGCCATCAAGGACGACACTGACCCCGTTGTCTTGCCAACATCAACTAGACCTGTCAGTCGGTGTGTCTGATTGGTCGACGAAAATAGCTCAATTGGTGTGCTGCAACACCGATTCCCAGCTAGCCTCGCACAGTTCGGCGACAAAGACGCGTTGGCGACTTGCCAGTTATCTAGTTTGATCGGATCCAAGTAAAATTTTTAGCTCCCCGCTGATTGTTTATGATCGCTCTTATAATTTATAAATAACAGTATATTTTCTTTAAAAAACTAGTTTAAAATTATTTCTATTAACTATTATTTATATATAAATAAAATAACTAATAAAACTTAGTATTTCGACAAATTAAATGTGTCTTATTTTTCGTATATTGCCCTGTTCCCATTCAAAATTAATTGGCGAACTCTTTATATTTGAAGCAGAAAACAAATCTACCAATATCTATTTTTTATATTAAAATCTTACATTAATTTAAAATATTAAGATTTAAATATCATTACTCCTATTACGAACAATATGGCTGTTTTATTTGTTATTATGCAGATCATTATTGGCTTAAATGATTATTGTCCGAAGAATAAACGTAGGAAATATTAGTTCTGTGGCATCGGGGCCCGGTGAAATTTATAGTCTAATTGTTGCAATTTTCATCAGTAAGAGCACTGCATCTCTTAATTTATTTTGTAGTCGTGTCTCTTCGATTAAAACAACAACACAACCAACAACATTTGCTAGAGGTGCAGATTTCAATAATACACTTAAACATAGCTATGACCTATATTCCTCGAGATTTTGCTCAATAGTTTCTGGAGTGCTGCGAGACTGGTCGATGATGGGCGAGTCTATTACTTGGGGTATATCTATTTTTTCCCCCCATTTTACTGTTTCCTCTTTTCCTCTTTTTTTTTTCTTTCTGGATTTCGGGTCTTTTTATTTTTTATTTAAAAACTACATTTTTAAGAGTAGGAAATACCTTAAATAAGATAAATCATTGGTCTGATTTACACATGAAAATATTTTAAAAGTATTTGTTCGTCCCTATTTTTTTTTGTTCGTAAAGATGCGAACGTTATTTGAGCATCTTGTTTATACTTTGTCCATCATAAGTGTCTATGATTTTCTACTTGGGTTGAGAACACTTTTAATACCAGTACAACGGTAAGCGGGACTGAAATGACTCTACGATACCAAGTCACAAGTGGATGATCAGGTCTTGAATCCTTCTGGGGATGACGACTGGTTCGATTTCTTTTGACGAGTTCCGAAGTCTGGTTGAAAAATTTGTCGATACATCCAACAAAATCGATGACAAATGGCATTTGGAATCTGGGCTCGTAAGTGATTCAAACAAGATGAAACTCAAGGGTTTATTTTTGAAGTTTTCTTTCACACCAATGTAATGTATTTGACAAATGAATATCTAAAATGAAATGAATTTACGTTTTAAAAAAATGAATGTTATCATAAGTATTTTTGTTTTCTAAAAAAGTGTTATGCATAAAGTAAAGATAACGATGGGAACGATTAAAAAGACATGTCAGATATCTTTACGAAATTACCGCTTAAAAAACATGTACATTTAATGTTATTAATTTAATCATTTACATTTTTGAAAATAAATTTTAACGCAGTTATTGAGGTATTCGCGTCATTAGCGAACAGAATCAGAAAGGGGAGTCGCGAGAAGTTGATCACGGAAGCCCCCTAACCATTAGTAAATAATTAAAATATGACCTACTAATAAAGAAACATAACTCTGAAATTTAAATTTACTTGTTGCTTGTAGTATTATACGCCCTTTATGTCATGATATCTCAACATAAATAACATTTTAATAATTTTTTAATTAAACAAATATTATTATTTTACCTTTTTCTATAAAATAGTTTTTAGGTTATTTATAATATAATGAATTCAGTCTTTTAACTTAAGTATTAAACATAAAAAAAAGCTAAAATATTGTGAAGAACATAAAATTGAAATAATAAAATTATAATTAGAATATTACAATATTAGGAAATTCATTTTGATATTGTTTTACTTGGACATTATCTGAGAAATTCTAAAATGTATAATACACTAAAAATTTAAAGTCTTCTTTCTTTATTTCACAGGACACATTATATATGTGCAAGAAATGTACTATTACACAAATTGATGTATCATTGCCCAAGGGATCACAATATATTTTTAAGACCCCAGCAGTCAACAAAATGTTACCAACATTTCCTCAATCACTGTCAGTACCACAGCTACCTACTGGAGTACAGATAACTACCTTTACGCAGGATTCAGAGGATGACATTTCATTATCTGAAATGGAATTGGAGGATGAAGTTAATACTATTACAAATTTTAAATTTAATTTACATACTCTTTATTTATGCACAAACAGATGCAGATATGTTCTTCCACTGTTTGTAATTACATTAATGCTGAAGTAGATCTCTTGGTACAATACCACATCTTGTGCCCCGTTGATAATTTTAAAAAAAAAATAAACTTGTGAAAATTTCTTCTGAATTCAACCATTCTTTATTGCCAAAGAAAATTTCATTGCCTGTGTATTTAAATAATTTGATTAGATTGATATACAATTAATAAATCAAGCTGTAAGTTGTTATATAAAAGAATTCATTATTTTGTTTCATTTTTTATAAGGAACATTATTTTCTAATCTTCAATATATTTTTTTTAACAGGATGATATAAGTTGCATGCCAGCAGGTGAAATGAACAATCCTCTAACATACGAGTATCACATTTTATACAGTGAAAGTTATTGTGTTCCTGTGCTATATTTCATTGTTTTTAGAGCAGGTCTGGTTTAATACTCTCCATCATGACCCTTAATAATTCATAATATGGTTAAAGAGAATTTTATACTGCATTCTGTTAATTATTTATTATATTTCAAATTTTGAAAAATTCTCATTCTATAATTAATTTTTTTTTAACATTTAAAGATTTCAAATAAATAATATTAACTAAGAGTTTCTTTAAAGTTAATACACTGTTTTTGAAAAAGTTCACAAAAACTCTTTTGTTGCTGGTGTTCCAGATGGTAAATTGTTGTCCTTAGAAGAGGTCTGGAAATTATGCCCATCTAGCTATCAAAAATTATTGACAGAAAACAAATGGGCTACTTTAACACAGATGGTTAGTGAAATTTTGAAAAATATCATTTGATATGCATGTCATGTTAGTACTTAAAATATACTTTTTATTTCTTGCACAGAAATAATTTACTAATTTTTAACTTACGAATGCATGTTAGGCTCTTTCTATATCTAAATAACAGAAGTCCAATATTTTATATTAATTGCCAAATAAATCTGGATCTATAATAACAAAATGAAAGAAAAAAATATTGAAATTAATTATGGTGAAAAAGAAATTCTATACCAAATGATGAGACAAATTGGCAGAATCATTGTGCAAGTGAATATGATGATAGAGTTAATACTTTTTTTTTCTTCAATAGTGTAATGTATTTTTTTAAAGACTTGAAATAAGATTAAATCTTTTAAAATATAGAGGAACAGTTTTTTCTTGTTGTGTTCTAAGTGATACAGACATTTAAAATGATGTTTTAAAATTTAATTTCCCTCTCTATAGTTCTTTTACTTTTAGTGAATATAATCTAGAAAACTTAAGTATTTTTATTAATCTGCTCCCTTTTTTTAGTGTGCCAGTTTTTTCAGTTTTGATTATTGTTCTAGGAACACCCCATCCTTGGAAGGCCCTATTTACAGCTTCACCCATGTCACACTGCTGACCTCATGACACAGATTATGTCACATTCTAAGCACTATAATAAAAAGTGAGTTCCATATGTCTTTATTTTTTAAATTTTATCAAATTTTTCACTTAATATTACCATTACCATTTTAATATTTAAAAAAAAAAAACATCTGTATAAAATATAGTCTATATTATTAACTATATTGCCCCCAAAAAAATAATACGTACAAAAAATAATTTTAAGGCTCCAAGAAATGGTTGAAAATTAATATAAAACAGTGTAAAAAATTTTTTATAAAATAAATGAAAAACTAGTTTCCATAAGCATTTTGTTCTCTCCATAATAATTCTGTTTATGATAATGTCACACCAACTAAAATGCAATAACAATGCATGGCAAAACGGAAGAATCTCTGAAGTTAGTGATTATCAAACATGTTTCCATCAATGTAATCTCATGTCTGTGAAAGTGAATTTAGTGGACCATTTGAAATATGCCATTATACCTATTATAAGGGGGATGGTCTTTGTACTGACTTTTTCATCAGTTAAGAGTGTTGCCACTGTCATTTGAAGTAAAGAATTCTTATCCAAAATAAATGATAACAGCATATTAAGCAATTAGGATAATATTTGATTATGTATCTGAAATACTTTTATAATTATAACTGATTATTTTAAAATTAACATGCCAGGTATTTTGCATGATCTGTTTCAGAAATTATCTGGTAACATGGCTGAGTACAGTAGGACCTTTAGTTGGGCTTCAGATATCACCTTCATACATGATAAGTTAATTAAATAATACTGGAAATTTAAAAAAAATTCTCATGACCAAAAAAAGGCACCACTGTTATCAATACCCCAATTTGTTTTTTATTTACATTTTTCATATCTTTGTTGTAATTAAATTCATATAATATCTAATTTTTCATGAGTTTGGTATTTATTTTGAAAACCTTTTAAGAAAATATGAAGTGCTGCCTGTCCTTCAGAATACTCACGAGTTCAGATTCCTGACTGACTTTAAATCCAGGCATTCCATTCATAACCTAACATCAGATAGAGTTATAAGATCTATACATATTGACACCCTAGAAACAATAGTAGGATACTTTGTGAGGGAGACCCAAGACCCACAACCAATGGGCACTCTCTACAACCAACCCATTCAGTGTCTTGACCAGACTTGATGCTAATATCAGTGGACCGTGAGTCTAAGCTCAGTCTGGTTGTCCTGGATGAGGTTGGAAGCGACCACAAACCGATCCTCCACCGAATTTTGCTAACTACCACCAAGGCACGCCTCCGGAAGAGGCACTGGCAGTTTCGGAAAGCAAATTGGGTGAAGTACGAGACAGAGGTCGAAGCCAGACTGGCTGAGACCCATGCCAAAGAGCCGGTAGATCTAAATGTGGAGTATGAGTTCTTTGTAAGCACGATTCTCGATGTGGCAAAGAAAACAATACCGAGAACTAATGGAAAACAAAACTTCAGACCGTACTGGAACAAGACTCTGAAGGAGCTAGTGGAGAAAAGAGCAAAGGCGCGGAGGAGGGCTGCCAAGAAGAAAACACCTGCAACTCAAGCAGCGTACAACTCCTTGACGGCCCAAGTCCGTGCTGAAATCCAAAAAGCGAAAAAGTCTAAGTGGGTTGATATGTGTGAAAACCTCAACCTTTCGGACGGAAGGAAGGTCTGGCGATTACTTGATAATCTCTCTGGCATGGGGAAGAAGCGAAATATCCGCCCCCTAAAAACATCGGCCGGCACAGAGGCTAGCTGTGCCAAGCGCGCCAACCCGCTAAACAAACATTTTGCTCAGGTAAGCAAAAGTGCCAGAGACACTGACGAAAGCCGGGCCATCAAGAAACTCTGGAAGCAGAGCCCAACGAATGAGACCACACCAGGAGGTTTTCACGGCACCTTTTACAATAACTGAGTTGCAAACAGCACTGGGGAAATGCAAGGCAGGTAAAGCTCCAGGCCCCGATAAAGTCTGCAATGAAATGCTCAAGCGTTTGGGCAAGACCGGCAAAAGCGCATTGCTAGAATGTATCCAGAAAACCTGGACAGCAGGTAACCTGCCAAAGGTGTGGCAAAGAGCAGTGATTGTCCCAATTCCCAAAGAAGGCAAACTAAGTGACCAACTGTCTAGCTACAGGCCGATATCCCTCACATCGTGTGTTGGAAAAGTAGCAGAGCGAATGGCAAAAGCAAGACTGTATTGGTTCTTGGAACGAACCAAAAGCATTCCTACCAACCAAGGCGGCTTCCGCAAGGGGAGGCAGCATATGGATTTGGTAATTCAATTTATCCAAAGCACCACTAATGAGCTCCAGTTGAGAAATCACACCGTCGCGGTGTTCTTTGACCTCCAGAACGCCTACGATAAAGTCTGGAGGGCAGGTCTACTCTACAAGTTACAACTGCTCAGTAACACCCAACATGCACAAGTGGATTCATTCTTTTTTATCAAACCGTACGATATCCACTTGTGTAGGGGACAAGGTTTCGACCATGTGTGCACTCGAGGATGGACTCCCACAGGGGTCGGCCTTGAGCTGCACCTTGTTCCTGGCATATGTGTATGACCTGCAGTCACAGTTGGTAACAAAGAACACAATGTTCCCGGAGGATTTAGCGATTTGGAGCTCTGGCAAATCCATCCAGCAACTGCAGAACCGGCTGCAGAGTAATCTCACTAAGATACAGGATTACGCTAGGAAATGGAGATTGGTGGTGAATGCGGAAAAGACTGTGTATTCGTTTTTTACCAAAGGAAAGAATGCTCTGAAGGAGAACATTGACCTCCAAATCTGCGGGAAAAACCTCAAATGGGACAAATCACCCACGTACTTGGGCGTCAAGTTGGACCAGAAACTCCAACTTCACAATCATGTACGGGAACTCGGCGCTCGAGGCACGTCAAAACTCAGTCTGATCAATAAAATTTGCCAGCACCACCTGGGGGGCTGATGCAAAACTCCTAAGAACTCTTTACCTTGGGAACGTAAGAGGTGCCCTGGACTACACCTTGGCGGTCCTCCATTACCTGGACAGAGGTGGTCCTCCATTACCAGGACAGAGGCGGTCTCCATTACCTGGACAGAGGCGGTCCTCCGTTACCTGGTGGCCCTCCACTACCTGGACAGAGGTGGTCCTCCACTACCTGGACAGAGGTGGTCCTCAACTACCTGGACAGAGGCAGTCCTCCATTACCTGGACAGAGGTGGTCCTCCATTACCTGGACAGAGGTAGTCCTCCATTACCTGGACAGAGGCGGTCCTCCATTACCGGGACAGAGGCGGTCCTCCATTACAGAGGCGGTCCTCCATTACCTTGTGGTCCTCCATTACCTGGACAGAGGCGATCCTCCGTTACCAGATGGCCCTCCACTACCTGGACAGAGCTGGTCCTCCGCTACCTGGACAGAGGTGATCCTCCATTTCAAATCTAAGCAATCTTATGCAAACACCACCTTCAATGCTCACCATTACATTTTACAAAAAAATAAGACTTGACAGTGTCAAAACTGTTTTTGCAAATCCTCAAAACTATTTTCTAATATTATGTTAAGATTTAAGAATATTATAGCATTGTACCCAGGACTTTTTTTTTTACATAGGGTTTGTGTAAATGTAAATAAAAAAAATAATTAGACTTTTATCCAATGTACCGGAGTATTCAACATTTCACTAAGTTCAAATACCCTCATAAATAATACTCATGGATTTTTATTGTATTCAGATGCTTGTAATATCGATGCCAAATAAATTGTTGCTGTATTCTGTTGGTCGGGTATTTTACTCATTTCTCTAACACCCCAAACAAATCTGCCTTTGCTGGACTCTCAAGCGCATTCCACCTGGATTTTTTAATCTTTTTATCGAGCTCTTGGTTTTTTCTTGTACGGTAATTAGATCAAGAGCTGCCTAACTTCAATCATTGGCTTGCATAACAAATAAAGTTTATAAAAAGTGAGATTAACGTTGAAGTGGCCCAACTTTGGGTAATTTCTTGTACCGGTACCCTAGAATGGTTGCTTGTCATGGGTGAAGTTTCTTGTACAAGTTGATTGAGTAAAATGAGCAAGCCAAACAAAATAACAAGATTTTAAAAATATTTTTAATTATTAAATACAATTTATATATCATACAGTCAACAAGAAGGAAAGAGAGTTTTTAAAAATTCATAATTTTTCTCTCCCTCTCCAATCTCAGCACTTCACATTAATTATTTTCACAAGTCAACATCATTCAATTCAAAGTTTCCAATAAATACACCTTTACCAGCATGCTGTATAATAAACATTCATGAGTTATAATAAAATTAAAAAAATCAATAATTTAACAAAGTTGTCAAGGATATGTTTTGTTGCCAAACAGAATAAATGTAATTAAATCTCTTTTTAAAACCTTTTAATTTGAATGGTGTGCAAAAACAATCAGTTTTATGTTAGTTTTAAATCAATAAAAACTTAAAATGTATTGTAATTAAAATCTATTCAAGTTCAAGTAATGAATTACAAAAAATTATATTTCTAAAAAACACAAATAAATGGCAAATTTACATTGACTTAACTTGCTAAATTCTTTTAAATATGGCAAAAATAAGCTGAAAAAGATTGTTACCCAATATTTAATGAAAAATACTTTGGAATGAAACTGAACAAAAAGAAACTTAGCAAACTGCTAATGTAGTTTAAAAAAAATAACAGTCACAAGAATGTCAATTTATGAGATTTGAGAGTGAACTAGTTGACAAGATGACATAAAAAACTCGATGAATGCTTCCACATCCTTTTGTTTTTAATTTCTAGTGCTTTGTGAGGAACATGGTGTTTTCAATGGCCAAAAATTAAACATCAATTTACAAAATATAAATGATCAGTGTAAAAGCAAAATTAACTAAAAATAGATATGAATGTAAACATAACACATGGAGCTGTTAAAACAAGTTAACATAGAAAAATCAAATATCCTCTCAAATGCAAAGAAATGGAGATAAGCAAACTAATATCGAAACACACCAACAGATAAACTCAAATCAAACCTCTTACGAAACTCTTATGTATAGTTGTTTGAAAACTCACTCACGTGTCAAATATTCTTGCTTGGCCTAATGTTGTTTAAGGCTGCTTCTTTAATAAATTCTGTTTTTATAAAACCAATAGCCACTTAAAAACCTTAACCTTATCCATAACAATAATCCTAAAATTACTTGTTTGATATCAATGTTTTGCAGAACTTTCCACATTTAAAAGTGTAAAAATGGGAGAGATAATTGGTTACACTTTGCGTTGATCTACTTCTGTTTGGGGAACAAGTATGCACAGAAGAGACATTGTCATTTTATAATTTAGATTAAAAATTATTTTTGTTAATGTTGAAGTTGCCAATGAGTCTTTCACAGTATATCTTGGTGGCAACTAAAAAATAAATCACTTGCATCAATGATGAAAAAAGGTCACATAGATTGTAAATATCCATTATAAAATCAACATTATAGACAGATTTTAAGTACTCCCAAGTTGAAATTAAAGAGGTAACAAAAAAATTATCTAGGCATGATTAGAATAATTTGTTACCGAGTGGCTTTCAACCAGACCAGAAAATCTTTTTGCATTAATTAGGTTAATACGACAACAAGTTCTCACTTCACTGGCTGATTAAGGTAAGTATGAAAAAATATAATTATCGATGCGTTTTATAATTAGTGTGATCCATTAATTAAGATTTACCCAAAAAAATATGAGATTTAGAGGGCAGTTGTAATGTTTTAAGTCTTTATTGTAGTAATCGGGTGTTGTTTGTCCTATGTGGTGAGTAGTCAGTAATTATGAAGGATGTTCGGAAATATATTTTTGATTGATGTGTTGCTGAGATCGTGTAGGGTGGAATAAACGCATTTCGGGCCATGGGCAATGCTTGGATCAGGAGATCCCGGTGGTCCAAAGAATGTATTTGGGATGTGAAAAGTTTTAAGGAGATGGGCATGTTGTTTTTTCCCCCTTAATAATTCATCATGGTGCGGCCTGGCGCTTCTACTGAAATCCATTGGTGCGGCCCTGCACCATCTACTGAAACCCAATGAGACAAGTGTCTGCTCTTGCAAAAGGGATAGACCCTGGATGTCAATTTTCTCAGACCGCTCTCATTAAGTTCTTATGTTGCCTACTTGACGCCCAGTGACAGTAAATACGGCTCAATGCAGCGCCTCTGCTAGTTATTAAATTTTAATTAATATTCTTACAAGCTTCATAAAACAAAACCATGTCCAAAGGTAAAATAACAAGTGTTGACTTCATTTACAAAACTGAACAGTCTGGACTTAGGTCATGTGCAAAAATTATGGTCAACAGAATCATAAAGAAATTTTTTGGTAAAAGTAAATTCATTGTTTCACAGATCTTTTTAAATTCCACCTCACCTATTTTGAAGGAATACTTTCAATCCATAGAATATTTAAAATAAATGTGACTAAACCATATATAAATATTATCACAGCAGGCAACCATTCTTCACTGTTTCATCTAACACAATACAGGCTGATTTCAAGCTCACTCTAAATTGTTATAAACTTACCCAATGCTCATTACCATTATCTAAAGATAACCACACCTACTTGTGCTAAACAAAACTCAAATCCACACATTTTTTAACATGAAATATTTCATAGCTGTACTGACTTCATATGGTGTTTACAGTTGTGTCTTAGATGAAGCTCAACTGGTTACTATGTACATATTCACAAATTTTAAGGGATTTATTTAAAATATTATATGTTAAGATTGAACAAAAATAATAATTTTGATGTGTGCCAGGTGTTTTCAATAGAACTAAGAGACAAACATGTTAAAAAAAAAAAAAAAAGAATAAATAAAGGGGGATATGTCTGTCATGCTATGGCTTTATTTCATCATTGGATTCCAAAACCTACTAAGTAGGTACATCTAGTGCACTGGTTCTAATAAAAATAATAATTTTAATGTGTGCCAGTTGTTTTCAATAAAACTAAGAGACAAACATGTTAAAAAAAAAAAAAAGAATAAATAAAGGGGGATATGTCTGTCATGCTATGGCTTTATTTCATCATTGGATTCCAAAACCTACTAAGTAGGTACATCTAGTGCACTGGTTCTTAACCTGGGTTCGATCGAACCCAAGGGGTTCGGTGAGTCAGTCTCAGAGGTCCAAAAAAAAAAATCATATTTTATTTTTCCTATTAAGAAGGGTTCGGTGAATGCGCATATGAAACTGGTGGGGTTCGATACCTCCAAAAAGGTTAAGAACCACTGATCTAGTGTTACTGGTACTAGACAGAGCTTCAAAATGTTTGGTCTTATCATGTCTAAATATAATCTTTTGTTAAAATGAATCTTATACACGCAGACCTATTTTTTATTAGTATTATTAGGTTAATAGCTCCGTGGTTTTAGTTTTGGTTGCTGTAGCTTCTAATTTCAATTTGGATGTGAATTCAAATAAACATCTTTTCAAAATTGGATTTGCTTTAAATTTAAAATTTTTTTTAAATTTTATGTCCATTATTCTTTTGATTCATATGAATTTTTTTGTAATGATAATGGTCAGATGATTGACACCTATACATTACTCCGTTTTGGGTACCATTATACAGCTCTTTCAGTTTTTAAGCTCTTTCAGTTTTTAAGCTCTTTAGTTTTTAAACCCTGTTTTGTAAATTTTCTAACAATAAATCATTTATTTTAATTTAAAAATATTTGGGGAAAGGTTTAAATTGTGTCACACTCAGGATAAAAAATGGAGGTAAATAATATGATTACAATATCAAGTAAAAGTTAAGATGTTATGGATCAACTGAAATGGGGGGAAAACATTCACCCGCTACATTCAAATCTGGAGCATTTCAGGAAATATAATAATCTACCAACTATAAATCACCATATTAAAATAATTTGATACCGGGCATATAGCAATATAATATTATAATAATAAAGTCATATAATAGCAACACAATTATTTAGATTTTCAAGAATTTGAAAACTAATATCCTGATGGAAAAATCAACAAAATCTGGATTCCTTATTAAAAAATGGCGGAACAGTGGAAAGAAATGATATTTAAATAATTATATTTCAAAAGCATGCTTCCAATAATAAGGCATTTTATTGTAATACATGATTGAGGATTTAAGCGAAAAAGTAATAATACTTTTTTTAACATTGACATAGTTGAGTTCAACTTGTAATATCATAAATGATAAGAAAGAATGGAGCAATAGGGTCTGAGGGGCAAAAATTTAACTAGACACACTATGGCAGTACCTCTGAGTCTCTTTGTTTTCAGTAAATATTTTAGTGGCTAAAGACTATTGAAATTACTATTACACATCAGAAATCAAATTCAGCATATTTTGTCGATATCCACTTATTGAAACTAAATCTGTGAAAATGTAAAAAACTTTTAAAAATATGGCTGTAAATGTAAATTATAATGAATCTACTTTCAAATTTTATGTCTTCAGACGAGTTATTCATGACACATTTAAGACAACTGATTGACTCACATGATATAGGCGAGTCGTGCACATTGCAGAAGTGGTGTTAGAGACAAATGAATTGTATTATCTCTATGGCATCTCAACAGTAAACAAAATTAAATAAATTGTTAAAAATCCACACAAGATAAACTGAATTTTTAAAAAAAGCAACAACCAAGGATGAGAACCACCGTCTTACAATGTGCCTATAGACAGGAATGTTGGTGTTTGCAAATAGACAAAGCAAATAAAGTAATTTGTCAGTTGATTCTAATTATAAACCTGCAAAAACAGAAATAAGATGGCAGTGAACTTGCCTTAACTGTTAGAATAATGCTGGAATGTAAGGAACCATTCACAATGTCAATCTCCATTTAGAAAGAAAAAAAGAAACTTTGTCAAATGAACAATTCCTAAAATTGAAATGTACATTGAATCATAAAAAAAAAAAAATTAAGTCCAGAAAGAGTGCTATCACTGATCTCTCATTTTAAACCAAAGAAATGGCTGCATAAATCAACACATCTAAGTGTACATCTGAAGCAAAAGTTCACAACAATTCTTGAAAATCATTGCTTAATCTAAAGTCCAGTTAAATTATTGTTTTTAACCGTTTCTGCTGCAGCCATACATGTGGAAATTAAATCTCCTGCTGAAAATCAGTATCCCCGACAACTGCTTGCTGTCCTCATGTCATTCCGTGATGACATTCATAGTACAGCACAGTGTGATTCAACACCAAAAGGCATGTGTTTCAACACCAAACGGCATGTGTTTCAACACCAAACGGCATGTGTTAACCAAGCATGCCTGCAAAGTACACTGAACTGTGCAAGTCACTACCAGAAACTGAACAGCTTTGGCCTGAGATGTCTTACGGTGAAAATTTTTACATTCAGTGGCTGGACGAAAAATATATTCACCACATGATGGCTTGGTCACATTTAGAAAATGTATCTAGGCCATTTCTAAGAGCCTGTAGTTTGTTCAGCTGGCAGGGGTGCATCATATACGGGATTACAATATCTAAGCCACAAGGAATGTGAAAAAAATCTTATTTCCTTAATAAGATTACCATGTTTCCGATTGAGATGCCCTTGCAGCGTGGTCAGTAGCAATCCATTATTGGGACTGATTGTCTCCGAAAACCACAAATTTTGGACCGTAATAATTATTTTTGCAACAGGTACCGATTTTTTCAAGCCCAGGTTATATTCGGATATAATTTTAAGTCATGAAAATTTGAAATTTAGCAAATTATTTTTTTTTTGGTCAAGCACTATAAGGCAATCAAAATTTTGATACACCCTTGGAATATGGTGCCAAGGCTGCACGGCTGAAATGCACTGTTTATTATAAAAAATAGATGTAGTCCCTTAGATGGTGAAATGTTAGCAAATAACAATGGTGATAAAATACTTATGATACTATCATATGCAATTTGCGCCCAAACTTAAATTGACATATTTTTCAAAAGTTTGTCAGATATTCCTAAGTTGATTTAACACAATAAGATTGACATAAAAAAGTATTCACAACTAAATCTTAGATCATTTAATTTAAAATATATGAGACATGTTCCTCTATTTTTATTTCTACATAGATATTGTGCCCATGTATAAACTTAAATTACAGTTTAAAAAAACAAAAACAAAAAAACAACTGAAATCTCCTGTGGGTACTTACTAGCTAATTCTAAATTGTGGGGATGAGAAGGAGAGTACAAAATGCTATGTCTCCACCGATATAACTTTGAATTTATAATACGCACAGAAGAAAGACGCACAAATATTGTTCCATTTCAATTGCAACGCTCTTTAGTTAAAATGCACAAATTAATTGTAAAAAAAAAAACAACCCTCAAACATGGCATTATGAATTCTTCACAGAGAATGACTGAACAACAGAAACTTATCAATTATGTTGGTCATAAGCATAATCTTATCACAAATACTGCAAACTTGCTCATTGCCGACATATGGAGTTCGGCATATTAAATGTGACACATGCAAACCAGATTTTATCTGTGCTGAGCATAAATGGCTTTGTTAACAGCTAAATTGTTTTTTGGCATTTCTGAAGAGTATTGATCTGTATTCAGGATGAATTCTCAGCTTTAAGATTAGCTTCATAATTTTAGAACCTTAAAATAGTTGCCTTTGTTTTCTAATGCAAACATGTCATTGCGGTGCATTTATGAAAAGAAAGTATTTCTTTAAATTCCTTGGGGTATTTATTTACTTTAGTTAATGTAACAACTTGAATACACATTTTAAGTCCCAGCATATTAAATCATCATTATATTGTAATACTTCCATATTATAATTTGCCCCTGTAGTAATATTTTTGTCCCATATGTTATAAAACTTTATTTTAAAAATACTATTACAACAAGATGGCATGAGTCTCATTTGAAATCATCAACTGTTAAATTGTAGCATAGTCTCAAATGGTATTGAGCAAACCTGTGGGAGTTCATGTAGTCAAATATTAACATGTTTTTACTGACACTGCAACCCATATCAAGGCAAGAAATCATAAAATAGTGTGTAAAAATTTAAGTATTGACACAGCTTTCCGCAGGTGTACATCCCAGGTCTCCTTGATGGCATAACCTAAATAAAACCAATCGTCCGTGGAGTGTGTTGTGTATGTCTGGATCTCAACTCGTGGCTGGATGGGGAAATTGGGCTGGAACATTATGTAGATGACTTGTTGGTCCGTGCTCATCATGTTCTCCGACAAAAGTTTCTTGACGGCATTCATGTAGTCCTGTGTGTACACAAACATGACCTCAGGTCTCCCCAGAAACATCGCGCCACCAACCCAAGTTCTGTCTTCCACAATGATCTGATATGGTGACAAGGATGAGTCAAACTTGTGCTGCCCCGAGTAGGCTATCTTGTCTTGATCAAAGTCGGGTGGAAGCCTGATAGGGAAAATGTGTTTTTCATCTACAACTCCTCTGTATAAGCCGATATCCAACCAGCTGATGTATTTTGTATGAAACATTTTTTCTCTTATCACTTTATTCACAAGTTCAAATTTAGCGTGCATGACACAGGAATAGTTTTCATTCACAGTGTTAGGATCGTAAGAAGGATATCCTGTCTGTGAAAATATTTCTTTAATTTTAGGGGCTAGTGAAAAGGCCCAAAGGTTAGTTCTATTTAAAGGCACTATTATTGTCCGTTCCCTGCTGAAATGTGATCGAGACTGAGTGAAAATATCTACAATCTCTTGAGAATCGGTGAAAACTATGAGTGGATTATCAATTCTGCCAAATACTGACATCCAGCTTTTGTAACGTTCTGGAGTGTAGCCCCCAAGCCCAAATTTCTTTCCTTTATTTAGTTTACCCAGGTTGTAGTAGGCTGTGATAATGGTGATTTCACTGGATAATTGACCTGCTTCAGAAACCATCCTTTCATGAACTGCCTTGAGCTCAGGGTCTGTACCATAAAGATCATCAATTTTCTGAAATAGATAAAATATTATATTTCATAGAAAAATAATACTTTCTTTTTTAAAGATTGAACATTTGTCTTATTCGTAACAGATTTTGCAAACACATTCATAAAAAGTAAAGGTATCATTCATCATAAAATCATTATTACTCAAATAAATTTCATTTTACATAAGCTTCGTCAAAACCTTAATCTAATTTCGATGCACAATGATACTCAAAATAAAAGGAATAACCAGATTCCTCTATGGTTGTACAAATGGTTTCAAACAAATGTTTTTAAAATCTCTTTCCACTTCATGTGCTAATGCATGATGATGCTCCATTAGAATAAAACAGGAACTGAACCACTGTTCTAACACGTTGTTACTGTTACTATATAAATGTGTGGTGAAACAATTGTGGGTACCCAGTATTCAAAGTTTGATGTAAACATAACGCCTTATAGATTAATGAGACACAAATAATGTGTGTAAATAAAAAAAAAGCAATGTATGCTAAGCTTTAAATGGTTATATAAAATACAAATTTAAACTTTTCGGCAAATGTCTTCATCAGTACAATAAAAAACATTCAATAAGTATAAATTAAATTTACATAATATTTAAATATATCCTACCCATACCCAAAAATTAAAGAAAAGAATGGGCACAAGTCCCTAATGAAAACAAAGCTTAGAAGAATGGAAAGAATGGCTTATATGCTTTGGAAAAAGCATTATAGTTTCACAGTGATGATAGCTTACATCAGTATGAATAAATTTGAAACCTTTTGTGTACATCTGCATCTTATGGGCACTAAATGGGTTAAATTCAGGCCGAAGGGCACTTGCCCAAATGGTCATTGGATCTGAATGCTAATGGATTAAATGAGGAAACTTGTATTTAATGTACTGAGAGCAATAAAAAAATACCTTAGCTGGCCTCTCATTCCAGTCATTTACCTCCCATCTTAATCTCGCATCTGTGAATGATGAACCAGAAAACAAATTTTAATAACAGTTAATATTTTAAAATCATCACAATGTAGGTACTCAACAATCCAGCTAACCTCCCACCATGGGAATTAAGGAGGCAACAGCAGGCGCTCAAATGGCTAATTGTAGAAGAGGGTTAAAAACAACATAATCCTTATGAGTAATTTTGCCGCTTTTTAAAAGGATTTTTCAAATACTTTATTAAAATCTGTCACGCCAGAATCGTCCGAGCAGTTAGTCTCGAGTGGGTACCCAGTCGGAGCTTTATCTATGACATTTACATTTCCAAGTTTTAAAAGTGTTGTTGTCAAATAGTAATGTGTTTAATCATGATTCAATATTCTTTGACTTAATAAAAAGCAAAGGTACAGAACTGAAATCTATGTTGCATTAAATATATTTTTTTTAAATTTTGAAGGAATAAAGAAATTATTATAATCTGTAGAAAGATACCTACAATAAAAGCAATAAATGTAAAACACTGCTCCCAAAACTACCATCAAGATAATAAGACGCTGTATTTGTCGCTCTGAGTCCATCACACGTGTATGGCACCTGAATTTAAAAAAAAAACAACAGCATAACATTTTGTTATAATTAATAATTATGTCTGCTTGAAGCATAACTTAATAGAATAATCAAATCTGATCGTAGCATAATTTAAGAGAACAATATTAATTAATGAAGTCTGATTTGATAAAATATCAGCTTTTGAAATTAAAATAAAAGTCCTTACCACCACCCTCACTAAGGCTACATAATTTTCCTTCAAGAATGAGCTATAAAAAAAGACTTTTCTTTAGTTTCTTTAAGAAAACCAGCATAAAATGAGTGTAATTTTTACAATACTGCAAACAAAATATGTCAAACTTCTTTGAATCATGAAATTCACACATGTTTTGTAAACAAATTATTTGACAGAAAATTTTACTTGGGTGCACAATTATTCATCTTACTTTCTTAAAAAAGAACGGAAACGCATCTCCATGCTGTTTCCATTTCGATCCTCTCATTTGCTTCATATGCCAAGCCTAGCAAGAAAACGATATTCATCTAACCTAAAAAGGAACATTTCAAAATAAATTGGAACATGTAAAAATATGATTTATTATTGTTAAAATTTACTTAAAAATTTTTTGAGAGGGGTTAATGAATGAAACTATGCTATGGAGTTTAAATTAGATATGCTACACTACACAGGATATTTAGCAGATTATCTGGCTTTTTGGTCTCAGATATCGTTTTCAAGATGTTGAAAGTAAATGTAGATGGTTTAAAAGGAATCTTGAATTAATGTTTGGATGATAGTATCAAACTTGTATCCAAAAAGATTTCTGCAAGTCTCCAGGGTGCTTTAACATGAATTTTCCTTTTTTTTTTAAATTTTTTTTATCTGCCTTTTATCCTTAAGGATGATATCATATGAAAATCAAACTTCTTTCTGAGCTATGACAATTGCAGTTTTTTTAATGTATAGTTGTCCTGTTTACAACAGGTCACACCACAGGACCAGATTGTACACAAGGATTCATTTGTTAGCATAGGCTTATATTTTGTTAATATTATTACCCGTACTGTGCATCATGTGATCACCAGAATAGATTGTACAGTGTAGCCAAATAAATTAAGTAATGATGATTTTATTTTATTGTTTTTAGTGTTAAAGGGGGTGGGAGGGATAACATTTTAAATAACTAGGAAATTAATACATTAGGACACTAGTTTCCTAGGCACTACTTTCCTTGTCAACTACTGACTATTGTTGACACCTGGTTTATAGTTTATGTCATACTTTGATCAAAATTCAATGGCACAATTGTGGTCTCTCACTCCCTATATCTAGACCTAGAGACTATATAGGCTTGATAATTATGTATCGTGTAGACAAAGCATTTGGAAGGCTATAAAAATACGTTCAAATAATTGAGCCTATTACTTAGTAGGCCTCTTAGTATTAATTTTAGTTAAGCCTATTTGAATTGAGACAATATTGGGTAATCTACCACTTTAGCGTTGGTCGTTAAAAAATTGCGTTGTTCCGGTTTTAAGTGGTATTTAAACTGTTATTCTTTTATTGATGTCCATTAATAGTACAGTGGAGTGGGCCACTGGGTTTTCGGTGGCATAGAGACAGCGAGTTGGCACTGTTGTCTCGTTGAAGTGTTTGACAATATGCTATCATATTACAGGAGTGCATAAAGAGATGTTCATTCTTCGCATGCAAAGGTGGCTAAGGCAATTTTTTACTTGAGCAATAGCCTTGACTTGAGCTGTATTTTGCTTAAAGTGAAGGAGAGTTGCTCAATTCTTCAGCCTCAACTCTCATCCTTTCCTATTTGATCCCATCCAAGACTTAGTCAAGATAACTAGAAATAGACCAGGATGCAGTAGATGACCAGCAGTGTGTTTTTCACTGTGCTCTTTATGCGTTCTACATTGCAGGAATTTTCATTGTGTAAATGAGACATAACACCTACGGGGCTCCATCTCTGGGTTTAATTTCAGAGTTTGCCTTCTCTTAGATGAGTTGCTATCCAATGTTAACGAGTCCCATCTACCCGGGGTGCTGGTGATTTTTTGCTTGTCTAGGCATTTTCTGGGGATTAAACTCCAGTCAACTAGCTGCTTGGGACTGACTCTGTTTAGACCGCACATCCACCCAAAGTCGAGATATATCCTTTCAGGCTCACTTATTGTATGAGACAGATGGGCAGCTTATGCAAACATAAACCAGATAAGACATGAAATCTACTAACACTCTTTTGTTGTTCATCAACAAACTTTTTCATTCCAAATGACACTGGTGTCCACACACAGACTGTTGAAAATATGTGGATGCAGGCAAAGAGATAAATGAAAAGTAGTTTGGCACAAGCCGCAATCTTTTATTTTAAGATTTGCATGAGTTCACGTCCCGCAGTAGTTTTTGTGTAAAAAAAAGTTTTCATACATTAAAGTGTAAAAAAATGTTTTTTAAAAAATTACTTTTATATATTATGTTCTGAATTCAATATTTACAATTTTATAAAAAAAACATTTCCAATTATTTGGGTCAATAAAAGTATTTTATCTTATCAATATAAGAATAACAGTATATATAGCACTTCAGGCCAAAATAACCAATTCTCAAACCTTACTCAAGGTATAATTTACCCAATATTGAAAATAATATATGCATGATTTTCAAAGCATAATTTGAATAATATGTCTAATAAGTGCAGGTGATTAAATGGATTAAGTTAACCCTAGAAATGACTTTGTGGTGAATTTGTGCAAGTTTTCCAGATCCAGATTGGTTTAACCCTTCCATTACTGCTGGTTTTGGCATCGGTTTTTGCTGACTCAGCAATTAAAAAACTTCAACATGAAAACTTCTGGTATTATTACTATTATTTCATTCTCTTTCTGATTCACTTATTAACTTCTCTATAGATTAAGGCATAAAGAAATATGTAGTATTGAAATATGACGTTGACGTGACGTCCTTGGTATTTCAGAAAAGTTCTTTGCATCTTTGTTATGACGATTATGTGACATCCTTGGTAATTGAAAGTTGGTGATCGTGACGTTACGTCGAAGTCATCGGTAACGAAAAGGTTAACTTTAAACCAAATTAAACTTATAAGTTTTAGTGTTTACTACCTCTTTGCCCTCAAAATACATACTATACATGAGACTTGACAAGGAAACAAGTTTTTTTCCAAACTAAATGATAAATGACATCAAAAGTAAAATTGAATCAGTAGCCTACTGAGTGAGTAGGTCAGCAGACATTCATCCTATTCCTAAATCAAGTAATGTAGGCCAAACAATGGAATTCCATATCAGCCTAAATAATACATTAAATATCATTTCTTATCATTTCATAATGAATAAATCATAAATCAAAATGAGTGTGGTGCTGACTGACCTGACTATCAGTACTATCAGATGATGACAGATGTATATTGTATATAATTAACTCAGCGTATATATGCAGGTTTAAATCAATGTTCCCCCCAAAAACAGTAAATCTTCACAAGACATTCCTTTTTTAATTATTTACAAAAATAAAAATACTTTCTCATTCAATTTAGCTTATGGTCATAACCAAAACATCCTGAAGCTAAGGCTAAGGCATGTAGGGCCAAGCACTCGTCAATTCCGGATATGAGAATTAGTTCCCCGGAAAAGAAAAAATCTGCAAATCAAAAAGTAGAAGTTGAGAGAAGAAAAAAAAGAAAGAAAAAGAAAAATCAATGCAGAATAGTAAAAGCATTCTGGCATTTAATTGCCTGTATTATAAACTTATAGAATTAAATCTAAACTATTATTACTTTTTTTTAAATATATTTCACTTGAGTTTTCCAAAGCCAAATGTTTGCGATTAGGTTCAGTTTATAAAAGTAACAATGATAATAATAATAATAAACTTCATTTCAAAAACACCCTTCATCCCAAATTAATGTCCCCCATTGCCCTCGATCACGAAGCTTCATTGACCTACTTAAATATGCCTTTACCCGGGGCATAGGCCGTCTACAAGAATTTTCCATTCATTTCTGTCTAGTACTTACTTTTCGTTTCCAGATGCTTCCAGGTGTATCAAATACTGTGTGTATCTGCCTCTAGCACGCGTCCCATGTCTTCTTTGAATGTGCTCTTTTTTATGTATGAAATCCTTTATATTAACTTCGCCTTTGTTTGTAGCTGGCCGAGTGGCAAAATATTCAGACGGTTAATTGGCCCACTTCCCGTCAAGCTATCAAGCTGAAGCACTTAGACTCGTTGCCGATGTCAAAAAATTATTTCACATTTTCAATCTGTTTTTTTTTTTTTGTTGTTGTTTTTTTCTGTTTTTCAATGGGGAGCATAAAATCAAATCCCAGATAACTGCGTTAAACGAGATATAAAAATATCACAAATGTATTTGGTGCGTAATATTTTCTTTTGGTTTTCTAAAATTGCTGGTGAAATAAATCTGCAGTGTGAAAGTGGGTGGGTCATTACGATATTAATAGAGTTCAGTGGTATGAAAAAAAAATACGATTGCGGGCCTTGGGGGGTGGGGGCACTTATTGGGATTCTTATAAAGTACGTTACTTGTATGGATGTTTTGTCAAATTTTTATTTTTTTTTTCAATTTTTTCCCCCCCCCCCCCCCCCTCATTGCTCGATATTACATTTTATAAAGGATTTAAATGATTTTTTTTTAAAGGGCTGTTTAATCCCATGTGGATTCTATGTTAGGGATTATCTGGTGATGTTATCTGGTGGTTTGCGGACAGTGTGCCCTATTCACCTCCATCGTTTCCTTATGGTGTCTTCAGCAATAGGCTCCTGTTATGTTCTTTCCAATAAGTCTTTGTTGGTGATGGTATTTGGCCATTTGATATTCAGGGTCTTTCTAAGGCAAGTGTTTATGAAGGTCTGTACTTTCTGCGTAATGCTAGCTGTTGTTCTCCAAGTTACAGTAGGACAGTTTTGACATTTGAGTTGAAAATTCTGACTTAGGTTTGCCGAGTCAGCTCCTTTGACTCCCATATTTTCTTTAATAGCACAAATGCTGACCTAGCCTTTCCAATTCTAGCCCTGGCATCCGCTTCAGATCCACCATTTATGTCAATGGTGCTGCTTAATTATGTGAAGGCCTCCACTTCTTCCAGTGCATTTCCTGCCAGAGAGATACGATCTTGGTTGGCAGAGTTTACCTTCATGATGTTTGTCTTGCTTTTATTTATATAGAGTCCGAACAGTCCTAAAATGGTGGCTACATCTTTATTATTTTCCTGAATTTATTACTGGTTGTGGGACATGTGTGCAATGTCATCTGCAAAGTATCTGTCATTCAGTTGTTCCCAGGGCATCCCTTTCAACTTTTTGTCTGTGTAGTTTTTCTTTTTCATAATTCAATCAATGGTGGGATGAATATAAAGGGGGACAAGTGACATCCTTGTCTCCTGTTTCCACTTTAAAGGCATAATATGTGAGTCTACCTCCATGCAGGTTTTTTTCGGAGTGGGGGGGGGGGAGGGTGGGTGCAAAACCAAAACTTGGCTGGCTTGTTAGGTTGTTTATTACTGGAGGCGTCACAGTAAAAAGAGATTTAAATAAAAACCTGCAAATTCTCCGCCATACCCGAATGAGGTGCCTGCTTCCAGGTACCACCATGCATTTCATTTCTTCATAAGAACCCTGAATGACCCTGACTAGTTTTCCTGGCACCCCATAATGCAAGAGAAATTTCCACAGGATTAGTTGGCCCAGGCTAATATCAAAGGATATCTAAGTTAAATTAATATTTTGATTTGTTGATGACTTTTTTAAATGTTAAAAAGAAGAAAAACTTAAAGTAAAAAAAAAAAAAAAACTTTCTATCAAAGACGAGTTTAAACCCCATGAAAAGAGGGTCAATGAGCCGTCCGAAGATTTTGCCTTCCCACCAGCCACCCACGAACAAAAGTGAAATTTAAAATATTACCCGTGCTGATGCCTTCAGGTCCGAGTGACGATGACGACAGGATCAAACTTATTCTCGCATATCCTCCTCACAATCTCATAGCCAAGCGTATTTTCCTTAAAAAACCGTGACATTTTCCTCGCCGACCACGACGACATTTTCTCTTCCCCGCCTCTCAATTTTTTTCAGGCCATGAAAAATCTGCGAGACCAACTGGTGCGAATTCATATCAACGCTGACCCTCTCACTTTGGAGACAAGCCATGTGGATGCAGCTGTTGCAACATTTGCTCTTCCGTCATCCAGATTCAACACATTTCCTTCCCTATGGGCAGTTTTCAGATAAGGGACGGTTTCCTTGAGACTAGCTGCAACGTTGCCTATGCCATTGGTTGCACCCGCTGCCAGATGTCGTATGTAGTGAGACAGGACCAATGTTCCATTTAAGCTGCGCGGCCGCACAGCAATCTCACAGACGCCGCGCAGCAGTTTTGAGTACCGCGCAGCTAATTTCCACTTACGTGTGTGTTTGTGTCTGTAGGCTGTAAATTTTGCGCACAAAAAAATTGATGCTGTAAAAATGTGCACACTACTTTATGATTTTGCACACGAACCAACAAACCTTAGAGGGAACATCTGACAGGTGTACTGAACTACTGAACTGAACATCTTCGTAATATTGCGCAAGGTAAGCAGTGCTCCGCAGAAACATAGAGATATATTGTAGCTCTGTGAGTGTTCCGTCATTAAACACTTTAATAGAAGCGACCACGTGGGCTCTGCGGATTTTACAAATCAGTGCTATCGTGACCTGTAGTAACACACCAAACCTGGTGAATTAGGAAAATAAGCTGATGCAGACTTGCGGCACATTGACACCCCATTGCCTCAATGTCATGTTCTCATTCACCCGTTAAACCTTCCCCCCTCCTTCCGTTACGACCAATCGCAGTGGACTTACTTTTCCTCTTTTCCCGCCCCCCCCCCCCCCCTTTTCACC
>CAXITT010000307.1:654180-666560 GCA_964033795.1 Lymnaea stagnalis | reverse complement strand
AAGGGGGGGGGGGGGGGGTATAAGTGTAATATGTGCTTGTCAAAGGCTCACTAACCCCCCCCCCCTCTTTTTTTATCCGGATGCCATCGATTTTACGTCAAAACTATGGAGCAATAAACAAATGTCACCTACTAGGTCTATATCAAGTAGGCCTATAGCTGCTAGGTCTATACCAATTATTGCTGTAACTGTAAGAAAAACAACGCTAAATAGACAGCTGGAAAAATACAAACTTGTATCTTTTTTTTCTCTAGTCTTGCCATGGGTTCCATATGCAACGCCTGGGAACCCCACACCCCTCCCCCGGAGGGCCGATCCATTTCGCCGCTGAGCCATTTCGCTGCCGACCGTTTCCTTGACAAAGATATGTGAAACTTAAAAAGTGATATTTTAAAATACAATGTTGAAGATTCAAGAACTTAAATGTATGACTTTAAATAGAATTATATCATTTCTTATATTATATATATATATATTATCTATCTATCTATTTATATATGTGCAATCGGAAGTGTGTTGCAGTTGCAGTAGTGATCTCCCGTTGACATCGATGGTTGCTTAAAGAAATATTATTTTTTTTTAGCCCATACCAATATATAACTTAAACAATTATGTGGAGCGAAAAAAAAGAAACATCTTATAACTTATATAATATATATGTATATATATAAATATACATATATATACATATATATATATACTTACATACATTATATACATACATATACATATGTATACACACACACATATATATATACACATGTACTTATACATATTATATACATGTACATATTATATACATGTACATATTATATATATATCATGTACATATATATATATATGTACATATATATATATATATATGTGTGTATATATATATGTGTATGTATATATATGTGTGTATGTATGTGTATGTGTGTGTGTATATATATATATCTCTCTCTATATATATATAGATCTATATATATCTATATATATCTATATATATATATCTATATATATATACATACATATATTCTTATGTGTGTGTGGTATATATATATATACACATACATATATTCTTATGTGTGTGTGGTATATATATATATATACACCACACAAACATAAAGAGAATTTGACGCTTATATAGAAACTTCAAGTTTTCTAATCATACATGTGATTAACGCCCTCTCCTCTAAATAATTTTTCAACGTCGGCGAAACGGCCCGGCGGAAAAATGGTGGCGGCGAAGTGACCTGGCGGCAAAACGGCAGCGGCTCATCAAACATCTCCCTTCCTATGCCAGTGGCCAGGCAAACTTGGTATTATCTTCTCAGGACAAAGAATAGCCTTCATTTGAGGTTACCGGAAATTTGATAGAAAGAAATTTGATCAAACGGAAATTTGGTCGAATCTTTTTTACAGTTCACGCATTAAAATTTTCGTCAAATTTCTTTTTGAACGCACTATACTATAGTAGAACAAAATTATGCGTTCAAAAAGAAATTTGATGCAACATTTTAACGTAAAAACTGAAAAAAAGTTTTGACCAAATTTCCTTTCAATCAAATTACGACGAAATTTCTTTCTATCAAATTTCCGGATACGCTCATTTATATATACCGATGTACAGTACAACACAACAAATGTCCGAACAAGATACATCAATGCACGGTTGCAGCAAAGTCATAGAGGGATTAAAACCAGCACACACCAAATCTGGTTTGGATGGCTTCACATTTTTATTGTTACAGTTTTTTTTTCTCCAGAAATTTATTTAGTTCTTCAAAACAATCATTTCAAGACAACTAATATTGCTAATGATTTATAAAATACAAAATGAGTTCATTCTTCTGTGTACCTGTGTTGGAAATACTTTAAATATTATAATAAATTTGAGGAAGGGACAAACACAGTGTGTTACAAACAATTTTTTAAGACATTGACAATATTTCTAGTTGTAATTGGCATTCAAATGTGCCTACAAATATGTTTTTTTTAAAAAAAGAGTAATTCTCAAACTGGGGGTCTTTCATCTGGCTAGTAGTAAGGGTAGCGAGTCTAAAGGCCACAATATGTTTCTGTTTACCTAATTAAACAAAAACCGAATACATCTTTAGCACACATCACTATTCCAGCAATTCCCAATAAAATCTCTCAATGGTTTTATTCTTATTTAAATTAATGAGTTGGATGATTTTTAATATTTGAATAAATATTTCATCTCATGAACTGTGGCAGGGAGAGTGAATTTGGGCAATTTTGGAGGGGGGGGGGGGCGAGTGGCTTCAAGTTTAAGTCTTAAAGTATTTTGTGGGCCTATTTTAAAGAGGTATAATTTGGGGAATTTTGGAGAAGTTCAGCGTCCGCCTCACGAGTTCAGCGTCCGCCTCACGAGTTCAGTGGGGGGGGGGGGGGCGAGTGGCTTCAAGTTTAGGTCTTAAAGTATTTTGTGGGCCTATTTTAAAGAGGTATATTTTGGGGAATAATTTTACTTTTATAATTCTAAAATTTTCCTATTTTAAATTTTATTGAGAACATGCTTTAGTGTTTTTTTTTGTTGTTATTGTTTGTTTAATACAGGTGTAAACTAAGAATAAAGTACGGTATTAATTTATTAAACAATAATATCAGCATCAGTTGTCTATACATAGTGTTTCGAAATATAGTTTTTCTCACACAAATATTAATTATATGCCCTTATCCTAACGAATTAAATATAATTAAGGGTTAATTGAGTTTTATCAAGGGAAGCACGCACACACACAAAAAAAAAATCAAATCTGATTATCCTATCGTAATGAGTAGAGATGATCGCACATTTTAATGGTGAACTGAAGCAGGGACTAGAGTTTCATTAGCGTCTCTGCGTTATAGATGGCAGTACAGAAGGCGACATCACACGCCCTCAGGTTGACAGGTACCACGGGGATAGACTAATTACCCCTGATCAACAAATGATTACATGCACGTTTTAACATGGATGATTATGGTAAAACAAAACAAAAAATATAAGTCTTCAGTACATGTGTGCTAAAAATAAGCATAACCTTTTTTAGCATAAACTCAGGGCATTTGAAATAAAAGTACTTATACACTATACGAGATGTACTTATTGGAACACACGGCATGTTTTCTTTTCCCTATTTTTTACATATTAGGGGAGGTGGGGAAACTAATGAGGTCCAAAATTATATTTTGTATAGAATATCCATTGATGCAAAATAACTGTTTCAAATGCTTCTTAGGGTTAGAATATCAGCAAACAGTTTGAGCTTACAAAGTTTTGAATGAAAACATTTTAATTAACATAGGGCTTTAAAATGTGTGAAAGAATTAGTTCTTCCTTTCATAAGTCACATTCCACAGAAAGACCATAGTACTTTGTATGGTTGAAGAAGTGAAAAACTGCACCTCCCCCACTTCTCTGCATAACTAAAGCAGTAGGGTGAAAAGTAATAGTCATGAAAATGAAATATTAAAAGTGAAATTTTTAAAAATGTTTTCTGCTAAGTAAGCTGGATTACAAGAGAGAGGGTAAAAAAATATTAAGATGAGAGCTTAGAGTGTACATTTTTCATTTCCATTATTTTAAAAATAAAGCCATTTAATTGCATTAAGCTGGTCATGCATATGAGGATATCTTACATTTTATTCTGAATACTACAATATTAGTTTACAAGCAAATCATATTTTCAACACACATGTCCCCAGCTCAGGTTGCTAAGAAGCAGGGCCTAGTGAAATGTTTAGATTTTAACATGAATATTTCCCTTGGTGATGCAAGTTAAGCATGAACAATCATTGAGCTAATTTCACAATGAAATATTGGACACAAGTAATCCAAAATATCTCGAGTGCTCCAGGGTTAACACTCAGGTATTTTTAACTGATTCAAAATATGTTTGTTTACTAAGGTGGGATTGAATCAAATCTATAACGTAGAATTATTCAATCATTAATTCCTTTATCCTGAACCCCAATCCCAGGAGTTTCCAACCCATTTTAAAACCAGCAGCACGGTGGAAATAAGAGGTCAATACCATTATTTATATGATACGATTTTGTGTCGTCGTTATTGTGTCAATCTAATTTTAAAGCTATTTCAATGACCATCAGCTGAGCAGTCATTCAAAATGCTAATACCAAAGCATGGTGAACATTTCTAAGATAAAGTTAGTAGGAAATACGCTACTTTCAAATTTAGCTAACTATTCCTTGAAGACCTTCTGTTTGACTTATTTCATCACTCAGTTTCTTTGTTAATGAACCATGAGGCAATGAAAAAAATGTATTATGGTTGGCGGGAAAAACCAACTTGGCGGGATTATATTTACAGATGAAAATAATACTATATGTTTATGTTTTAAAAATGCCCATTAAGTAAAATAACATTTTTTTTTTGGCAATACAAACTAAGGTCTTCAAATGAGGTAAAATGCTTACATTTAGTGTTTAAAAATTAGGATTATGCGTGCAGCCCACAAAAGTTACATGTTAATGATATAACTTAATAATGGAGCCTTTAGCTTTTCAACACTCATTTCTTAACGGTGATTTTGTTTCCCTTCTAGTTGCCAAAGATGGGAAAATTCAAAGACAAAGTCATGGTAGAGCTAGAAATACCATTTCATGGATTAAAAACCATTTATCAATATAACCCTAATTAATGTATTTACCAATGATAAAACAATAATGTATGGCTTCAAAGGGGTTCCTCTTTGTAACTAAACATGTGTAATTTTCATACAGTCTTATCATACTTAGAATAATCAACTAGCATCACTTGTATAAAACATTTTAAAATTATTTAAACACAGTGACCAGGGGCAAGAATAAATAAATAAATTTTCTAGTAAGAAGGAATCATGACCCTCTGACATTATAACCCCCCCCCCCAAAAAAAAAACAAAAACCATTGGAAGTGAAATGTGGAGTTAAGTTAAAGAATTTGCAAATGTTTAATTATTGAATAAAACATTTTAAAATTAATTAAACAAAGTGACCAGGGGCAAAAATAAAAAAATAAATTTTCTAGTAAGAAGGAATCATGACCCCCTGACATTATAACCCCCCCCCCCAAAAAAAAAACAAAAACCATTGGATGTGAAATGTGGAGTTAAGTTAAAGAATTTGCAAATGTTTAATGCTAATGTTGGATTTCAAAATTGAGTAGAAAACAATTTATAATAGTTATGGTAATGTGAACTTGGCTACAAAACACTAAGCTAGTGATCACAGATGATTCTTAGATACGTTTCTAAGGCCAGCTCACAATAGCAATGTCCCAACTTTACACTAAATAGCTTATACTTACTTGTTTATTGACACTTGATGTTTGACACTGCATGTTTTTAAAATTTTAATTTAGTACATAAATAACTACCACCTGTAATTATAGAATGTACATTCTATAGAGCTTGATAAATATATACATATGATTTTATAAATACTGATGTTTAAACGATATGATTATTTATGGTATACAACAGCCCCAAGATTATACCTTTTTTGCTATTATTAAAGTTCTGTCCATATATTATCCTTATATTCTTGTATAATGAATATAATTTTTTTTTTTATAACTATACAATCGCTCAAAACTTTAGTTCCGCAGTCAACATTGACATTTGAGAAATTTGATGAAAAAGCATTTTTAGCTTTCTAAAGCCTTTCGAAGTTCATATGTATCAAATGATGCAGCTTACTAAGCTTACAAAGAAAGGTTGTAGGGAAAAATATATGGTACTTAGTGGGAGAAAACTCTTTTTATGGTAGTGAATTTGTGGATTCAATGAAGGGACTTTTTTTTTAGATGATCACAAAGGAATTAACAATTATTTAAAAAAAGATTAAAATCATCATTTTTCCTTCTAGTAGTACTTGGTTTTAAAACAAAGTGGGAACATTTTTTGTTAAAATCACAACTGTGTCCAGCTCATTGAACTGGATGTATTCAGTGGCACCATAAAAATAGAGTTTTGAGCCTCCCTTGATAGCAGCAACAATAGCAGCAAGGCAGAAAGAGTCATGTTTCATAGTAAGTAACATATCATCGGGCGGCATGATGGGCAAACAGATAGTAATAGGTCACAATATGTGACATGTGGGGAATAAAAATAATACACAGAGCGTGCAAATCATAAATACAAAATGCTTTTTATACACAAATATATTAAATACACATTTATCCTCGTTCACTTTAAGAAAAAATATAACAATTTGGACATGTACATAAAGAACCTTTGAAAATGTCACTTCAAAATTTTTGTCATTGGTATTTTACCCAACTGATAGAAAGTGAAATTATTTAGCAACTCAATTTTTTTTATTATTATTACATACACACACAAAATCTAGATAATTTTTTAAAAAAAGAGGACTTTTTTTTCCTTGCCAAATATGGGTTTTTAAAAAAAAATGGACGAAAAAATTATACCACACTCCCCATTTTTACAGAAATGCATGCCAAGAGTATGATATATTGCAATTAAAAATGTACAGTGCACTTGGTTGCGTTTGGATAGCACGACGAGAAGAATTCAAAGTTGTTAATTTTTACCGTTTGTGTGTGCCTCTACAGCAGTAAATAATAATATAAAACTGGATGACATTGCTGGCTCAGTTGTTTCATTAACAAATTTTCATCCCAAACGCCAAGAATTGATCATCACAAACGCCAAGAATTGATCATCACAAGTGTCATCTCCTCCCTCTTCCCTCCCCCCCTCCCCCCGGCATATCTGCCAAACCTGGTGGGCTTAAGTAAAAAAACAAAACAAAACCCCCTGTGGCACCAACATTGAATAATACGCACGTATAAGATAAGCCCTTTGTCCTTTACCCCGCAATACTTCTTTCATACCAGTTGATTTTCATGGAAGCACCAACATCACCATTCACATTTAACATTGGAAAAAAAAAAAGGAAAAATAAAAAAGTCTTGTTTTTTTTTTTGTTTTTTGTTTGCAACTCTAAACCCACTTTGGGTATTTGTATAAGATAAGCCCTTTGTCCTTTAACCCGCAATACTTCTTTCATACCAGTTGATTTTCATGGAAGCACCAACATCACCATTCACATTTAACATTGGAAAAAAAAAAAAGGAAAAATAAAAAAGTCTTGTTTTTTTTTTTGTTTTTTGTTTGCAACTCTAAACCCACTTTGGGTATTGATCCATTGTCTGAATTCCTGTGCTGACAAGCATTGACAAGCGAGAGCAAATCGTCTGAGTGCCATACATATTTTCTTCATAACTTCCATAAAAGTATAACTGAGTTAGTCACCTTTCTTTCCCTCCTTTTACATGCAATACATGTACCATTATTAAATAACTCTGATGAAGATTCATTTTGCTCAAAGCAAAGACACAGAACACTGCAAGTCGTTTCCCAAACTTACACAAACATTGTCAAGATTGGCTTTCAATGGCTCTGGTTTCATCATGAGGAGTGTTTCCATTATATTATATTATAGTTAGATGTAGTAAGTAGAGATATCAATATCATTAAATGCACATTGCATTCATAATAACTCTTTTCATCCGTCACTATGACACATTATCAACCATACGAGGGGAGTTGAATCCAACTTGCGCCTGTTGGGTTAAGTTGGTGTTAGGGAGGGTTATTCCGATAAGGGATGCAACTTTATCTCGGTCTTTCTGAAATTGAAAGGCAAAACATATTTTCATCATTTTTTTAAAATTTTAACATTTAAAAAAAAAAAATAGCTACTCCTATTAAAGACGGCGTGGCCTTCATTTCCCCTAATGGTTTCAGTTTCAGTAAAATTAAAAGATTAGTAAAAGAAAAAAGATCATTAAAGCGAAGCAAAGGTAATTTAATAAACAGATGAATGGGATCTAAAAATGCAAGCCCAAAGCAGTGAAATTCATGTTAACAGAGCTATATATTTTTCAAAGACATGTCCTCACTTCATTGATAAAGCCATGAAAAACCAGATCATCTGCTAGCGATTCCCCAGTGTCATTAAACACCTCACACTGCAGCTGTCTGTTGATCTGATCATCAAAACGAACCATCAGAGTCAGCTGAGGGTGAGGATTATCCTCTATTCTGGTTATCTGTTCAAAAAAACATTTGATTTAAGCTTTTAAACTTAAATTTTATATTGCCGTATATAAAATTTGAAGTAACGAAAAAAAAAAAAGGAGAAAAATAAAAAAAGACTGCCTTGTTAAGGTTAAATTTTTGAAGAATGCTCCACGGCTGAACTAAGTTGTTGAGAAGAAGAATGCTCCACGGCTGAACTAAGTTGTTGAGAAGAAGATGCTCCACGGCTGAACTAAGTTGTTGAGAAGAAGAATGCTCCACGGCTGAACTAAGTTGTTGAGAAGAAGAATGCTCCACGGCTGAACTAAGTTGTTGAGAAGAAGAATGCTCCACGGCTAAACTAAGTTGTTGAGAAGAAGAATGCTCCACGGCTGAACTAAGTTGTTGAGAAGAAGAATGCTCCACGGCTGAACTAAGTTGTTGAGAAGAAGAATGCTCCACGGCTGAACTAAGTTGTTGAGAAGAAGAATGCTCCACGGCTGAACTAAGTTGTTGAGAAGAAGAATGCTCCACGGCTGAACTAAGTTGTTGAGAAGAAGAATGCTCCACGGCTGAACTCAGTTGTTGAGAAGATGCTATTTATTTAATAATTGGGCATTTTAAAGGGTGTTAAAACCTGAATTTTCATGGTTCAGCATTTGAATATGCTCACACACAGTTCAAGTTAATCAAATGAAACACGAAAGGTGGATTCTACACTCTTAAGAAATATTTAAAACAACACAAAAAAATAATAATAAAAAACATTGGGGAAAAAAAAAAAAGAAAAAGAGTTAAAAATCTTCCCTACATGACATGTCATGGAAACAATCATTCTTGTCTCAATATCATAAGGTTCAGGTGTCTCAGACTTGACTGACTCTGCCAGCTCTGGACTGGCGGCACGTGTTCTTGTCACTTGAGGGTAGCTCAAACCAAAAGCAGTAAGTGGATAAATCCCATTTCTACAAATTGAAAATAATGAACAAAATATTACTAGAAGAACAAAAGAGCACTAAAATTGCCATTTAAAATAAAGGAAAAGTGGAATAGTCTAGAAGACTAACAATGAAAAGAAAAGTGTACTTGCTTTATACCTGTTGCTACCAAATATTATCAAAAATAGAATTAACACTATTTTAGGATAATTAATTAAAACTATGTCACAACAGTAATTATTTTAATCAAAACTTTGAGGAAAATCTAAAACACACAAAGAATACTGTTTTATATTTGATTTTAATGAGTGTCATCTGAACAAGGAAATGATAAATATTATATAAAAAAAACACAAAAAACTTGATGATCTTACTTGACATCATCTAACAGCTTGTCTAGTTCCAAGACAGGGGTCTGGGAAACCCTGTGAACAAAAAAATGATGAAACTGTTTTAGAAATGTTTAAACAAAAAATTTATGGCAGTACTCTGGTGTTGTAATTCATGACACTGTTGTTTTTCTTCTTTTCAATTGTTCAAGTATTGCACACATTAATCTCATTAATCTCCTACTATCAACAGAATATTCCTCTTCTAGCAGCTGGTCATTGTGATACTGCTAAGGAAGATACGCTGATTAAAAGAGCACAAATTTAGAGGTGCAGTATTTGAGTATAAATTCATTCAATGGTCTCAAAATTGCCACACACATTTATTAAATAATAAATGAACAAATTGACTTTTTATTCAGAACCCATAACAAATTAATGCAACAAGTTCCAGGTATGATTTCTTACAGTGTCCTCTCCACAATAGTTTTTGGACCAAACTGGACTTACTTCCATTGAACCAGCTCTCCATTCAAGCTTGAAATTTCAGCTATAACTCGATTAGGATCATCGTTTTTTGAGCTGTGGGTTATCTCTGTAATGTTCTCAGCCAGCAATGCTGAAGGATTTGAGAGAGAAATATGGTTGAGAGAAATATGGTTGAGAGAAATACGGTTGAGAGAAATACGGTTGAGAGAAATACGGTTGAATGGCAGCTGAGTTTAATGAAAAGCTCACACCGTATATACCTCAACAATGTGTAGGACTGCTCACACCATATATACCTCAACAATGTGTAGGACTGCTCACACCATATATACCTCAACAATGTGTAGGACTGCTCACACCATATATACCTCAACAATGTGTAGGACTGCTCACACCATATATACCTCAACAATGTGTAGGACTGCTCACACCATATATACCTCAACAATGTGTAGGACTGAATTTTAAAATTTTTAAAATGAAAATGCAAATCACTGATTACATTAAATTGCCTTTAAAAAAATATGAACAGTTGTTTTTTAAAATGTTCATGACCAGCTTAAGTTACAAGTAGGTCGGTCAAGAATTGTGTTTAATAGCTGGAAGAATTATCCCCTGCCAGCTCCTACATTTAACAAACTGCATTTGCTAAGATTGATAATTTTTTAAAAAATCAGTAAATAAAAAGGCACCATTGGACTTGACAATCCTGTGAGCTGCCACAAGCTTCAGTGAGGGAACTTCAAAGAGGACTTTGTGGAACAACAGTTCTCTGGCGGTTGGTCGGTCCTTGGGATCTTTCTGTAAACAGCTCTTAATAAAATCCTGTTAAAAAGCAAATACAATTGTTTTGGAAAATTCTTCCTTCTCCATTATGACAGAGCAAACTATTAACAAAAAATAAAATGTAACATTATTATTTCTATACCTTTCCAAATTCATATGAGCAAAGCAATTCGGCGAATCTATAGATTTCATTTGTTACCACAAATTTTTAAAATTATTTCTGGAGTTTAAAAGAGCATTCATTACAAGTTAAGTCTAACAAATAAAGAACAAACAAAATTGAATGTTAATACTGTTGGAAATTCAAACAAGCGAAGGGTATGAACTAAATTCAACAGATCCATGGATTTCATTTGTTACCTCAAATTTTTTAATTAGCACTGGAGTTTAAATAGCTTTTAATAACAAGTTAAGTCTCACTAATAAACAAAAACAAAAAAATTGATTGTTGGAAATTCAATCAATTGAAGGCTTTGGAATAAATAAGGATGTTAATTAAAAGAGATTAAAAAATACCCAGTTTTATCGTATAAAAGACTTTTTTTGATGGTATAGATGATTTTAAAGGTGGTTCTGGTCATATACATTTGAAAAATTAAGATTTGTTTGCCCCCAAATTATTGATGTAATGCATCATCTTTTTATTTTCAGGGAGTTTGGGCTGAATTGTTTTAGTTTAATTTGGATGTTAAATTCAACAAAAGAAAGATTCAAATAATTTTAAGTTCTTCCTTTATCCAATTTTTATTCTCCCTCTTTAGCAATTTCGCCTTTAGGCACAAATACAGTACAGAATAATACCATCAATAAATAAGAAGAATTTTCAGAAATGTAAAGTAAAAAAAGAAGTACCTGCTGCAATGGACTTTCCACCAGTTCCAGCGAAGCACTAATAATATCGCTGTCAGTACCTCCAGGGGAGTCTCCACTAGAAGCAAAGCCCAACGTTGCCATCTACAAAAATTGTTAAAATAATTTCCGTTGTTACACATCACAATTGCGGTGGGGTTAGGATTAACTGTACTGAATTGATAATCACTTCATATTTAGCTAATAATAATCACTTGTTATCTATAAATAGATTGACATGTGAAAACTATGAAATTAACAGAGTAATCCTCAAGTTCCATTTAAATTTGGAAAATGGCTACCCAATAGTTGAACACTTTCCCCAAATAGTCTGCAAACAATTATAAATAGGTAAAAGTATAGCTACAAAAAAATAATATAAATAAATATTGTATTCACCTCTAGGGCACACATTCCAAAGGAATAGATATCAACTTTTGTTGTCATATGTTCACTATCTGAAACAGGAATCCGGAGTTCATTAAGTGCATTTTCAAAAAAAAAATCATCAAAAAAAAATGTTGCTCTTGAATATTTGTGCAGTGCTATAAATATAAAGATAACAAACAGTAAAAAATAAAATATTCACTGAATAACTATTTATTTAAGTTACCACATAAAAGCATAGGGCTAAGTGGAGCGTTAACTCAAATATTCCATCTTTATGTATCTTAATCCTCATCATCTTTAGTTGATAATATAATCATATACATTTTTTAAAAAACTAAGCATTTTGCAATTATTGAAAGTTGCTAAAAATGTAAAAAAAATTCTGGTCATCATAAAATCCAATAAAAATATTCATACTAACCAAATTAAATTTAAGAAAACAAAAAAGGCATTAGAATTTTTTTTTCTTACCTTAGGAGTCATTCGAAAATTACATCACGAAAAAAGAAAAGAAAAGAAGACCTTTTTTTCATGACAACCCCCCCCCCCCCCCCCCCCAACCACAA
>CAXITT010000307.1:604051-654096 GCA_964033795.1 Lymnaea stagnalis | reverse complement strand
CAAAAAAAAAAAAAACACGAGAAATGAGAGACCCTAATTACATGTCACCCCCCCGAGTATGACATAATTTGCTAAAGACCCCTTATTTTGCTAGATTTAAAAAAACAAAAAAAAACTTAATTGCTCTCTAGGACACTTTGGAAAAACTTTCAATATCAAAGTGTCATAAAGTAGTCCAGAAGATTTTAATAAAATATAAGTAAATTAAGATTGATTTAGAATTTATTTCATTTTGTTAAAAGTCAAATTATTAATTTTTTTTTTTTTTTAAATGGCAAAAAAATATATATTCAACTTCTGTTGTTGTTGACCTGGATGATATTTGATCACATAGAACTTACCTTCACATTCTGGAGCAGTGTAGTGGACATTCTTCAGATCTTCACTGTATGTTTTTACATGATGATGGATGGCATCAGGGGCAACTGGAGGGAAAGCCAAACAAAAATTAACATCCACAAACTACATATTATATCTAAGCAAATAAACATTAAAACCCATAGTGCCTTTCAAAAAATGTTCACCGACGTTCAACAAATAGAAGAAACTTCTAAAAGGTATTTTTTTTTTTTAAAATTTTATCTGATTTGACTTAAAATTTCTATGCAAACTTAACTATATTTAATTCACAAATGTTGCATAGAAGGAAACAAAAAATTAACAGGATAAGATGTTTTAAGCTTTTCTAAGGAACAAAAATTGCCCAAAATTAAGACCCCAAATTTAGACTATTTAAAACCAGGGTTTCCCAACCTTGGGTCAACACACCCCCCTGGGGGTGTGAGATGGCATTCTCACGGGGGGGTACGTCACGCTCCAGAGGGGGGAGGGGGTGTAAGAAAGTGTGACAGTTTGTGACAGGGGGGGGTTTGTAAAGAAAAATTATTATAATATCAGAGGAGCCATGAGTTTTAAGGTGTGATAAGATGTTTATATGCTTTAAATACCTTCATGAACATTTTACTTTGTGCAATGACACAAGTTTATTTCCTAACATCTACAGTACCATTTTTAACTCAGTAAAAAATAGAAATCCATTTTGTTTCCAATTTTAAAATTGCTCTTTTTTAGAGGGGTGGGAAGAGGGGAGCGGGTGGGGGGGGGGGTTAGACTTAGTTTATCATTTATCAATTTGTGTGGGGTGTGAGACTGTTAAAAAATTCATAGGGTGTGCAGATGATAGAAAATGTTGGGAAACCCTGAAAAAAAGTTTACTTTGTGGAAGAAATTGAATTTTACCATAGATAAAAAAGACATGCAAACATTGGAATATTTACCTAAATACATCATGCTCAAAACAAATATGTATAAAATATTAAAATATAAAAAAATAAATCATTTGAATCTGCAGCTACAATTTCAATCTAGTGAAACAAGGTTATCAATTTATAACTACCACTAGACAAAAAAATTATTCTAATAAGATGTTACTTTTTTTAATCTTTCAAACTGGTGTGGACAGTTGTTTAATTTTTCCAGACATTAATCCACTGATACAGTTACTTACTTATGTTAATCCAAACAATACATTTTAAAACAGGACAATAAATCTTGGATATAGATGGATGTCAAACAACAAAAACTGCCTAGGGAAGTAGATGTCAAATAACAAAAACTGCCTAGGGAAGTAGATGTCAAATAACAAAAACTACCTAGAGATAGTTGTCAAATAACAAAAACTACCTAGAAATAGATGTCAAATAACAAAAACTACATAGAAACAGATGTCACACAACAAAAACTACCTAGAAATAGATGTCAAACATTAAAAGCTGCTTAGGGGTATAGATGTCAAACAACAAAAACTACCTAGAAATAGATGTCAAACAACAATAACATCCTGGGTATAGATTTTAAATAAAAATGACAATTTGGGTTTAAATGTCAATCAACAAAAACATCCTGGGTATAGATGTCAAACAACAACGACAATAATGGTGTAGATGTCAAACAACAATGACAATTTGGGTATAGATGTCAAACAGCAATGACAATTTGGGTATAAAAGTCAAACAACAATAACATCCTGGGTATATATGTCAAACAACAATAACATCCTGGGTATAGATATAATTTAAAAAATTAAACCCTGGGTATATATGTCAAACAAAAATAACATCCTGGGTATAGATATCAACCAGTTTCAACCCATGAAATGTTACTCAATGGTTTGTTAAATAAAATATGATAGATATTGAGCCAAGAAAATACATTGGTGACAAGAACAAGAAATTTGTGAATTGGAGACAAGATAGTATAATTTCACTGTCTTAACATATCATTAAGCCTAAGCTAACGGTCCAGTAATGAATCAAACCAATACCATTTCATTTGTCCCCAGTAGTACATTGCTCAATTAGTATTGCATACAGCTGGGGTGTCAAACAAAGACGCTAGACAAGTGGAGAGGATTTTGTGCGATATTTAATTTTAAAAAAAATCATATCAATTTATTCAAATTCATTTAAATATCTTTAAATAAAATAGTTATTCTCATTACTCCATTCAATAATTATAAATGAATTATTAATTCCTCTTCCAAGCGTGTTATCAAAAAGAATAAATTAGAAGTTTTCATGTGAACAATAAAATACCAAAATAAATTTTATAAAGCCTTAAACAAGATGGTCTATCAAATTATCTTTAAAAATTTATATCAATATATCACAATAAGATGTTAGAATTACATCATTGCTTCATAGATATTAACGATTTTTGAGTATAAAATCTCACCTAGGATGGGGGATGGTTTTTTCAAGAAAATATCTATTAAAAAGAAGTTCGAGGTATTTTCCTTTTTTTACTCTTCAAATTTAGCTAATGCCTGTAAGTGAAACAGTTCTATTATTTACACGAGTAAGATAATTAGGGAATTGGTCATAATCCCGAATGGCTAAATGGCAATGTCAGAAGAAATGAGTTTTACACCCTGGTAAGAAGTATTAGAAAAGACAGATTAATGGTGGATATTAGTGCTAGCGTGCACATCATTTGAATTATGTAATAATAATATAAGCAACCTTTATTCAAAAGATCAGTGTCTTTATACTTCTCATCCATATGCGAGGAATAACGCAGTAGAGTTGGTTAAGAGTAATATAATCTGTTTAAAATGAAAATAGTATGGATGCTGCACTTTGTTTTTTTTAAAGTGTTTATACAGAGGTAAAATAATTTGTGAAAACCACATAATTAAAAACAATTATTTTGCATGTCTTAAAGATAGGTGTTTGAAAGAACCAGTCTTGAGTGAATTGATTAAGTGCCTCTCTACAAACCAATTTAGTCATGAGTATCTCTTGTTAAAAGGGTGTTCCAATTTTTTAGTGTTTTTTTTCTTCTTCTAAGTATTAAAAGTACAGTTAATACTTATTAATAAAGAGTAAAAATGTCTAGGAACTGAAGGGACTAAGGTAAATAGGTATACAAAACACCAAATTTTATTGGGATGATTTAAAAAAAAAAGAAAAGGGAACTGCATCATATTTTAATGAAATTTGAATCTATAAGACTTGCTGCTTGATACACATTAAGAAATAATAGTTTGATGATATCTCTCATTCATAAGGAATGTTACAATTGTATTGAAAATTTCAATTTTTTAAAATATTTAAACAATTTAAAAAGAATTTGATGCATTTTCTTAAACGCTTGACATAAAAGATAATGCAGTTGAGTGTTACTTGCTTATCTACAGTCACGCCCAACAGTTACAAATATGACCATGTTTAGATATATAGACTCAAATAAATATACAAAACTGTCTCTTCATGACAAAATATATTGAAAAGGTCACTCACTAACATTGGCTTGAGTAGATGGAATCATCAGAAAGGAATGAAAAAAATAAATGAAAAAAATAATGCAATAATGAAACAAACCGGTTTAGGCAAAAATAAAATTTGCACATGGCTCCCCCCCCCCCCCCCCCCCCCCCCCAACGAAAACTAGAAACTAATTTCATGACAAAATATATTGAAAAGGTCACCCACTAACATTGGCTTGAGTAGATGGAATCACCAAAAAGGAATGAAAAAAATAAATGAAAAAAATAATGCAATAATGAAACAAACCGGTTTAGGCAAAAATAAAATTTGCACATGGCTCCCCCCCCCCTCCCCCCCCAACCAACGTGTAGGTTAACAATCTGAAAATATTACAGCTATACGGCTGTTTCATGAAAAGATCACCTTTCTTTCTTGGCAGAGACAATTTGTAACAGAAACCCCAGATAAAAATTAAGGTAGAAAACAGGGACGGATCTAGGTATTTAATCGGCAAGGGCAATTTGGAAGAATCGAATAATTCAACTAAAAATAATTTATACTATTTTAGCATAAGGCAAATTCATATAAGTTCTAATGTTTTCTGCAGTCACATTTGGTCTGCAAAACTCTGAATCCATATCCCCATTATTTTCATAACTCTTCATTATTTACTACTTCTTACTAAATTTCAGTGTCTTCTTTAAAACATTTCATGACATTGTCAAATTTAGAAGGAAAATCTAGAATTTCTTTAAAAATTCTCATTCTCCTTGCTCTGGTGTTGAATTCCTAAATTTTTTTGCTGAGAAATAGGAAAGTTTTATGTGGGACTCCTTGAAGTTCATTGAAATCCCTCGTCTCGAGGCAAGCCTTACTTGCACTAAAGCAATTGTGAAAATTTTTATTTTTATAAACTGTTTTTAAAACCTGATCATTAACATCAGCTGGAAATTTTTGAAGTGGATAAAACAATGGTTCATCATCTGCAACTTAAAAAACCTCTTGGTCTTATCTAACTGGGCTTTCACTTGTTTGGTGAAATTTTGTGTCAGTTTATTTACACGCTAAAATTCTTGTGAAAAGTTATTCAATCTCTCAATGGGTTTTTTTCCAGTCATTAATGTGGGCTTGCAAAAAAAAAATCAAGCCCTTTTATTTGAAAACATTTTGAAAGAGGACTTGTTTGTTGAGATTTTTTTTCAAGAAGATTTGTGCTATTAAATTTTTTTTTGCATTATAAAAAGGGAACTCTGAAAATGTTCTTTTTGAACCATACTTCCCCATTTGAATTTGCATTTTGAGCGATTCTGTGGTAATGTTCAAACTGTACTACAAATAATCCACCATTTGGGTAGTGAACATTTCTGAAGATTTTAGTCCATAAAGCATCTGGTAGCATTAATTGTAATCAGGTGTCCATATAGCAACTGGTAGACCAATTGTAATTAGGTGTCCATATAGCATCTGGTAGACCAATAGTAATTAGGTGTCCATAAAGCAACTGGTAGACCAATTGTAATCAGGTGTCCATAAAGAATCTGGTAGACCAATTGTAATTAGGTGCCCATAAAGCATCTGGTATCACCCATTGTAATCAGGTGCCCATAAAGAATCTGGTAGACCAATTGTAATTAGGCGTCCATAAAGCATCTGGTATCACCAATTGTAATCAGGTGTAAAGTATCCCCAAATTCTTTCATTATTTGAGCCCAAATAGTCCTTTGCTACTGAGATTCTTTATTATTAAGTTTATTAATACTATTAAAATCAACAAGGAAAACACATTTTAAATTCTGTTATATTAGTTTTAATATATTCATATATTGCTTTTTGTTCAAAATATTTCATTTAATGTTTCCCAATAATAAATAATTTTTTTTAGTTAAAGGTGGCGGCCGTTGTTGGGGCCGAAAAAGCTATTGGCCAATCTTGTCATACCTGATCACCCAATAGTTTGATCCGCCCTTAGATGTCAATCTAATTTTTAAATGTAAAAAATTTGATGACCTTTTATCAAAGTGGTATCATTTTATTTTTTCTTAGACCTACTAACCCTTAAATCAAAACTGATTTGAAAGAATAGTTCTGATAACTTAAATAAATCAACAAACCCATTATAAAACTTACTAATAATAATTTCACAAGTGAAAGCAATGATTATATAATTACTACTGATGGCCATTGGCAAGCAATCAATTAACATATGTCCCGTTAATATTCTTTTTTAAAAATAGGACTGTACAATTCCAGTTTCCCACTATGTTTCAAACATTCAGTTAAACCTGCTTCTTACTAATGTAGCGTTTTATTCACATGATCTCAAGTCAAGCTGCTCAGTACCTGTGATCATACTGGATACATCAACTTTTAACAATATTAACCTATCAGTCTGCATATATCATCTTGCTAAAAGAGTTAGTTTTTAAAAAATATATATCTATTAAAATAAATATTTAAATTAAAAAAAAAAAAAAAAGGGGGGGGGGTGGTGTTGTTGTTTGAACGGGATGTTAAATAAAAAATTCTCCACCAATTTGCTGATAAAGCCAAAACCACAATAGACACTATGAAGCCTCATGTTCACATGAGAATATTGCACAACAAAGAAAGAATACAAATCAAACAACCTAAAAGTTGTCTCAAAGAAAAGATTTACTAGTGTCATGTTGACCTCTTCAAAAAATTTGTGGGATTTTTATAAACAGTATTTCAATACTAATGTAACTAAAGATTTGTTCGAGAAAGAACATCAGGGCGGCAACAAAAAAAAAACAAAAAAACATTAACAGCATAATAGGTAAGTAATCTTTTTACAACTAATACATATTTCATGCAGTCTGCTTCTTATAAATACAAGTGTGTTTTCTGAATCTGCTTTGACAAGTGATTTAATGTGACTGTAGAAATGTTATTTACAATACGAAAAGTACCTGAACCAATCTTAATGAGACCATTATGCTGGATGTAGATGGTGTCTGAGGTCAGGTTGCCATGAATTATAGGTGGATCACATGAATGAAGGTAGCTGAAGCACACCAAAACAATTTAAATGATCACAAAAAATGTTATGTTCTGTAATTTTAAAATGCCTCCTGCTAAGTTAATTTTAAACACATTAGCTTTCAAATGAATTAATTTTAAAACTAAAAAAAAACAAACTTATTAGCTGTAAAGAACAAACAACATGAAAATTCCTTTTTTTTCATATGCAAATGAACTATGAATGCATGCTATTGTGTCCATGAACTAACAATTTTAAATGAAAGTAGTTTCTGCACTCATCAGCAACTAATAATGTGCCATATACATTGCGTCTGTGTTAAGAAATCTTTGTTCCCTTGGCTGTTTAATGTTTTTTTAAAGGTTTTTTAAATGTAATAAATTTAATATAGACTTTCATACCTTAAAGCAGACAGTATCTGTGTGCACCATCTTTTCCAGGCCTGATGCAAACAAAAATAAAAAAAATTATGATACTTTTTAAAATTTTACAGGAAAACCGAATGAAATGATTTATTGTAAGTGTAAAAGTAAATATTTGTTCATTATATTTAAGCATGTGCAATAATACTATTGCACAAAATAGGAATACCAGGAACAAGTTAAGATTTCATTTGAAAAAGAGAAGCATAAGCACAATTTTTAATTCTTTGACAAGTTATTATATTTTTAATACCATTTGTGTCCTGTGGTAATATGAAGTATTATTATTAGGTTGATATTAATAGAAATCTTTTGACATATTTTCTTTCCCTTTTTTTCTATAATGAATACATTTTTAAATGAAGATTGTGTCAGACCGAGTCTCTTTAAAGTCTCGGTTCAATTTTAAATTTCAGAAACAATATAGCCTTATAATATATTGTTGTTTTCAAGTTAACAATGTTTTAGACATGAGCTTCCTTTTATAGGTTAAAAACTTGTGTTTCCTCTATGAGGATGATCTTCTTTGAATACACTCACTTACTTACCTTCAATTGGAATGTTTTATTGTTCTTTTTTGTCTTCTTTAAGAATTGCTTCAGATTACCTGAAGACATGTATTCTGATATGAAAATTACCTGCAAACAATTAAAATTGAAATGAGAAATGTCCCTATATAAACTTATCTATTGCTAATGTATTTAAATTCAAATGCCAAGCTTTCATCAAATTTAGTTTGAGGACTGTATCAGAGGCTGAAATAAGAAATTAAGTCAAAAGGCTCTAATTTTTTTCCTCCCTCATAATCTTCTCAAGTTTAATGTATTTTTCAGTGCAAGGTAAATTAAAAGTAATTGATACACTTACCCTTGGTCTATCATTTTTAGTATCTGTCCAATATTTATGAAATTTTATAATATTTGGGTGATCCAGCTGACAAAGGTTATCAAAAGTTTGTCGAATTTTATCCTGGGGGTGGGGGGAGAAAAAAAATAATCAAAATATAAGTGAAGAATGAAAACATAAGATAAAATGTATGCTTACAAAATTAATTTAATGAATAATAGCATTTAAGTTGTTACACCCTAAGAGTGAAGTTAAATATAAACTTTACTGGTTCATCATAGATGTCTTCTGATTAGCATTAGTTTAATTTTTATTAAATTATGTGAATGTCATATATTATTGAAATTTTCTACTTGCCAATAGGACAGTTAAGAAATTTTTAAAAGCAGGGATGTTTGTTGATGCAAAGAGTACTGATCCTGAGTGTTCATTATGTATTAAAAAATAATATTTAAAAAAAAAATTGTTTATAAAAAGCCTTAAACACCATAGGGAATGTAGATGATATCATTTTGAATTGTGCATTAGAAAAAGGGCTAGGGTGCTTTAGGCTAAAATGTACAACCATTTAATTTGATTTTTTTGGGTGGGGTGGGGGCAAGAAAACATGAACATAAAATAAGTGGATTCAACTAGTCAGGTGGGTGTGGGAAAGAAGATGTCACAAGAATATGATTTTGTGTGTGCATAGAATAGTAAACAAATTGATGGCCTCCTTAGATAATTCTCTTTGCCTTTAATGACTAACATAGTTGTTGATTAGTTCTGTTGACATTGATCTTTTCTTTTTCTGCTTTATCATAAGTTTAAATAAAATTGTTCTGCATCTTTCATCTGTGTTATATGTGTGCACAGTCAAGAACCAATAAATCATAATCATTTGTCTAAAAAGCCTCAATTTAATACAGGACTTATAATGTTTACTACTTTAATATCCTCGACCATTTTACAGATACAAAAGGTAACACAAGTTTTTTTCATGTGACTATTATTCTACAGTGCAACAACTGGAAGCCTACGTAATTTCAGTATTACCTGCTGGTGTGGGAATTCATTGTATGATATTGAACACAGAATAAACAGACTAATCAAGAAAGCTAGGAACATAACACAAACTAAACATCCTCCACTTGAAGAACTATTTGAAGAAAGATGCTATTGTAAAATTTAAAAAAAAATTGTAGATGATACATCCCACCCTCTTCATCACAAATATTTAGGATCGGCCCGTTTGGGACGAATTCTTTCTCTCAGGGTGAGGACTGAAAGATATACAAATTCTTTTGTTCCTCAATCTTTACAAATTTCCCAGCATGCTCCCCCAGAAGTCACAAATCTAAATAAGAGCTAATAAGTCCCTGATATGACTAAGGGAGTTAAATGAATTGCTGTTATTTTCACCAGTGAAATAATTTAATGTAGATGTCTTGTGTTCAAATTGTTTTAGTTGAAAAATGTGGACTTAATTAAAATATCTATTTATTTATGTGATGAAAATGTCTATGTCCAACGCAATCAAAAAACATTTCTATTAGTTTGGATCAATAAAAGAATCTTATCTTATAGCAAAGGTTCACATCAAATTGTTAATTTCCTACCTGCTGTGCTTTAAAATCCCTTTTTTCTGAAAACTGAACTTCATTCCAAACTACCTCCACTCCCTCTTCTGTATCCATAGCTAAGAATGCATTATCAATACCGGGAACATCTCGCTGGTCAACCTTAGAAGTATAACAAAACAGTTGACAGGTTGGATAGTAAACACAGAACTGACAAATAATATTTTATATTTAATAGAGCTGAATGTAATTTTTGTGAAAGTATTCAGCTGTGACTAAGAACTTCTTTTGTGAGCGGGTAACAAAAGATTTTTATAATTTTCTCCAGGTACATTGATTATATTATACAATGCAGAAAAAAGCAATTAACATAAGTTAATACAAAAATTAGCAGTGCACAAAAAAAAAAATTTGGTCAAATTTTTAGTCCTCATTTTGCGACTGCCGTTCAGTACCTACATTGAATAAATTGAAATTATTATTATAGCAGAGTTCCTATTTTTTGGAAATATTCATTAAGGTTACCATATGTAGCAGTAGACATGCAAAGCAAGTATGTGTGTTATACATAAACTGTATATTTATTAGTTTTTTTAAGTCTTTTAAATTGCGCAGTAATATTTTTAAAAGTGTAAAAAATTTTTTAAGTAATTAATTTATAACTTTAACCTTTTCGCTACCGATGACCTTGACGCGATTTCACAATACCCATTTTCAATTACCAAGGACAACCCATTGTTGTCATAACAAAGAGACCAAGAACTTTTCTGAAATACCAAGGACGTCACGTTGATGTCATATTTCAATGCTATATAATCTTTATTGGTTAATCTATTGAGAAGTTAAAAAGCGAATCGGATAGAGAATCAAAAATACCGAAAATTTCTTCTTCCAAGTTTTTTTTTTTTTTTTTTTTTTTTTTTTTTTTTTTTTGATTCATAAAAAATCTTTACCAAAACCAACAGTAAGAAAAGGGTTAAATTTTTTTTTTTTTTTTTTTTTTTTTTTTTTTTTTTGATGAGTCAGCAAAAATCGATGCCAAAACCAGCAGTAATGAAAGGGTTAATATTGTATTGCTTCTATTGGCATATTATTTTTATATAGGGCATTCTCATGGAGCAGGTTACACACTTTTTAGGCTTTCCGGGCCAAAACGTAAGGGGTCGATCTTATGAACAAGTCAATACTATACTGTATTAATTATTAACTGTCTATTAGGTAGGCTGACAAGATGGTTTATTTAATTAGACTAATTTTTTTAACTCTCACTTTCAATAGTTTTATAGAAAGTTGGAGGTGGTGATGCTCTGAAGAAGGGGTGGGTGCATGATGCATATGGACATGACAAGTGCTACCCACCCCCATTTAATAACTAAAATACTGTTTAAAAGAAGTAAGCCACACATGAATAGCAATAATAAGAGTTATTATTCTGGGGTGATGCTATCTACCATCTTTTTCAGTTAATGTATATTGGCTTGTGGTGCTTATGGTTGAAACGGGATGAAAGACTTTGACTGGGTATGCGCGTATGTAGCTTTATATTGTTGCGTCTGTTTTTAAATGTGGTAAATTTTAGATTGTTTTTATTTCTCTTTTTAATATAGTTGACTTTGTACCGCGCTTCGAGTTTTTGGGGATGAAGAGTGTTTTTCAAATAAACTTTATTATTATTATTATTATTATTATTATTAATATTATTAAATAGATCCCAGTTATTACAATAATTAACAGAAGAAGAATTTTTTTCTGTATTAGTTGGCCCTATTTAAATTATTGGACCATTTGGAGTACTGAGTACTTTTCTATGTTTGAGTAAATGGAAACACGCTCTCCCAAATGTAATAAATGGCATGGCACAGACTTAAACGCCTACAGTAAGCAGAATGTACTAAAATAATCTAAACTAAATTTACCATCTGATTAATATTTTGTTCCATATACCTGCATTATTATGCAGTAAAAAGCCAGACAAAGGGAATAAAATAATCAAAACAGGAACTGTGTGTAGGCTGCTATAACTTATGAGCTTTATATAGTTTAGGCTAATACACATAATGACATACTAAAAGGTTCATAGTCATAGGGACAATAGGTTTATACTATACTTGAAATTAGAGCGTAGCACTTTTGAGATGGCTGGGTGGATCTATTGTCCCAGAGCTGAATGGTGAAAAATAAAAATGCCTATCCATCTCCCCAATAATAAAAGCCTCAAGATTTGCTAGCTGGCCATTGTACCAGCTAATCAGATTGTTTATCTGGCCATATTAATTGTGATTGCCATTGATAGTTTACAGTGTTGTCATTTTATATAATTTATTTTTAACTTAGTGACCTCATTCAAATGTTTGTTAGGACTTATTTAGCGTTCACAATCATAAAATGTAAAAAAATTCTGCAAGTAAACTAAAGTAAGTCATGTTAATTTTAAATTTAAGTCAAATGTAAAAAAAAAAACATAGCATGCAGAAATCATGCAAACCAGGATATCTCATTTGCATAAATGTATATATTTCAGTTTGATTCATAAAGATAATATTAATTCATTTGATTCCCTATAAGAATATATATAGTATATAGTTTTATTATTTTAAATAATTAGTTTATTTTTTAATTCATTTTGGTGCAAAGTCTTGCCATCATCATTGGCATCTAGACAAAAAGGCTCCAACAGTCCAACAGGGCTCTGTCGCAAGAGTGTAAGACTAAGCCTAAATATTATCTTACTAATATTAATAATACTTAAAACATTCATTTTAATCAGCAGAGCTAAAAACTACATTACTACATCACATTCTACACCCTGAACCTGGCCTGAATACAGCAGCTCTAGACTCTAGACATGACATACATGATACTGTAATTGATAATAGTCAATGCAAGTTGAATAGGAATATATCAGGGTATAGGCCCTAATGGTAATGTCAATTGAATAGATAGATAATGCCTAAAATAAGAAAAAATCACAATAAATGAAAAAGTGTGTATTATAGAGTGTAGACGTAGAATTTGACAATTATTTGAAGGTTCACCAACCTCTTCCCTTCTCTTTTGCCATCTTCCACAGGGACTTTCTTCTAACACTTCTTCGTCATCCGAGTCATCGCCACTATCTGGTTTTTGTTCAGATTCTTGATCTGCCATCTTGCCTAACAACAACAAGAAGGTGTGACACACGAAGGAACACTTTTACAGCTAAAAACAAAACAAAAAGAATATCTGAAGAACATCTGTACCGAAAATAAACATACTTCCGTGTTTCCGCGCTTCAAGAATACACACAAAGCCGTTCTACTAAATATTCGAATTAATTACACTGAATATTATTATTTTTAAATTGAATAATTACTTGAATAATGTTAACTAAAAGTGCAAATACTTGAACACTTAAATTCATAATAATATTTATTGCAATCTTTTAAGATTGGCTCATGGCTAAATATTTGTTATTGTATTTAGGTATAATATTTAAATATCAAACGCCCAATTATTGGCCTATTTAAATTGAACTAAGAATGAAGAGATGACAGCATATGTCCTTAATAAAATCCTTTAAAAACTAAAGCTTTTTAAAATAGTGATATATCTTACATGGTAATAAAATCCCCCAAACTTAATGCTTAAATTAATTCACCAGTCAGCATTCAGGCCTAGATAAGATGGTGTTAGTGTAGGCTATTAAAATTAAACTTAATAAAAACCGATGGGCCATTTCCATGCCAAATACTAATCGAACTCTAGACTTTATAATGTATAGAATTTATATATAGAAATATATACATTATTTCGATTAAAATGATGCCTGTACTTAGGCCTATATTAAACATTTGCTTCTGATACACTAAAATTCTCCTAACGCTGACGGTTTCAAAAACGTGAAATTATTCATAGGCAGCTTCTCGCTTAGATTAATTATTCCATCTGCTTGTGCCTTCGTTTACCTCTCGACCTCCGTTCCAATACAAGGATAATTCTACGATAACCCGTGAGCTTCACATTTTATATTTCAAGGATAATAATTTTGAAATCCTGTATATTATGGAAATAATATATACTGTGCAAATAAAATCATACATACCATAAATAGCCTATTTAAACTTATTTTTAGATCAATTATATCATTTTATTAGAGACTGTCACATTAAATGAATATGTATATCAAAACTCAAAAAATAAAAATACAAGAACGAGCAGGAGTAGCAATCTTGATTGCAGAGCCATTTTTATAATACACTTTAGTTAACTTTATTATAAAATTATTGCATATAGAAATAAAATATCACGTTTGATTATTAAAATAATATTCGAGCTATATAATAAAACTTAATTTTTACGGGCATGACAAATTAATGATTTAACGGCACTGATATACTTTTTAATGCACCAAAGACTAGATTAGAATGATTAGAAGAAACAATGTCACACAATATAATATGTTAACTTGATGCCGCCGTGGACTCAACATCAATCGAGAGTTTCAAGGCTGCCGTGGCATCCGCTGGGAGCCGTTAGGATAGCCGCAACGTTTCCCAAACCGTTGCACACATGCCAGTACTTGGTTGCAGCAACGTACCCTATCAGAAATGTACTTTTTATTTAACCCCTATCTATGTTTCAGACGTTATTTTCTCCAAGAGTAAATTAAAAAAAAAAGCATTGCCTTCGAAAAGATGCAGGTTATTATGATTAAATTTTAATGTAATACGATGAAATGTTATATTGGCCAAATAAGTAAACCTGACCGATGCTTATGATTAATATACATATATGGTGTTTTGGAGTTCCTTACTTAAGGCTTAACTACTTTATTATTTTTTTTCCATGAAGAGTGTGGTGATGAAGCTTCCGGCCTGTACTTCAAGAAACCATCGTCGCTTCACGTGTGAAAACATTCCGTATAACTTTTAACAGGAATGTCATATTTTGTAATTTGGTCATTATAATTATCTCATTGATATGGGTGTATATCTTTCTTCACCGGTTACAGAGAAAGAGTCTGTTGATGAGCAATGCGAAGGATTTGTATATGGTGCTTCTTCAATGCAAGGATGGCGGATAACGCAAGAAGTGAGTTTTTTTAAAAAATCCATTCTAGTCCAAGGGATTGTGCTTTAATTTAAATTAATAATAGGTTCAAGGGCCTATTTATTCAACATTTACATAGAATAAAGCGGGGGGGGGGCATTCTTTTTTCAAACATAAAATTAAATGGCTTAGTTACTGAGTCAGTTACAGTTAGTTTGAGTTAGTTACAGTTACAGCTCTACTTGCTAAGTCTCACTCTAAGAATAAGTTACTCAAAGTCTAAGCTAAGACTAAAAGCGGAAGAGTGCTGTCTTAGAAAAGCATGTTTTAAAAAAAAAATTTTTTTTTATATTGTTATTTGAATGTAAATCTATTAAGATGGTAATTATTATTCAATGAAATGAAATCTTTTCAAGAAGGCGAAGAAGGGTAGTGGGCAAAGTTGAATAATTTAAATTTATCTGTTTTAATAAGGGCAGTCGCGCCGGACGTGCATCTCCCGCACTATTTGTCCGGCGACCAAGTCACATGACCGCCGTAAGAAAGTGGCGAGAGATATCTTGTCGGTCAGCCTTGTCACGTGACTGCGAATGATTCAAAACTATTGTTAATTTTAAAATCTATTTCTCTACCAAGTAATGTACTGAGTATCTTGAATGAAAATAATAGAAAAAAAAACTTAAATGAAAGTAAACATTTTTGTTTTGTTTGTTATTTGAGTTTGTGTACCAGTAATCCATAAAATTAATTAGGGCAGGGACCAGTATGGAGTAGGCTACCAATAAAAGTAAAAGATTTCATTTTAAATTGTTACAAAATATTTAAAAACTTGTCATGAAACTACTGTTGCTGATGAACATGATAATAAATATATAGTATAAAATATTTTTAATTAAAATGGGGAAAAAAAACGATCCTTTCCCCGGAATTGATCCACAAATCATAATAATAATAACGTCAAACGACCACTCTACCACTAGACCACACAAAATCTACCAAACTGCATTTCGTTCAGAATAATAAAAACTACTAGCCGTCCGGCGTTCACGTGACATGCCGCCGGACGTATATCTTGCGCACTTTTTGTCCGGCGCGCCGGACGTGTAGACACTTCGTTTAATAAGTGTCTTAACTGACTTATTAACAACCATTTTTGTGCAAAACAAATACAATTGTAAAATTAAAAGGCAAAGGCTCTTGGCAGTTAAATAGCCTCTAGAAGAGAGCTATTGGTACTCTACTACCAGTAGTTTCTAGGCGGCTATTGGTAGTTAACTATCAATAACTATTAACTAATTGGTGATAGATTGATGTAGTGAGTATTAAATATTAGCTAAGTATTGTAATCACTTTTTTTGAATTACATCACTGAAACCACTGTTAAATATGCAACATTACGACTTTTTGTGTCACCAAAACTATATGTTGCCAAAAAATGTGTGCTGATATTTAAGACAGCTGCCTGGTTGTGTTGCACTTCAAAATTTATTTTTGTGTCTGGTCTCATAAATTCACTCCAAATCGAATTTTTAAGACACAATACACTTATTTTTCTATGTTAGTATTAATTTTTAGAATAAAATTATTTCTTAGCCTCAGCTGGATTTTATTTTTCAGATGTGCACATATTACTTTGGCAAAAAAGATGCTGGGTATAATTTTTTCTATGCCACCAGCGTATCATAAATTTATCTATATTAGGTCTATATTAAAAATTATAATTATATAGCAATTTTGAACTATATGATGACAGCATTTTTAAGTTTTGATGGTATTTTCTAAATCTTAAAAAGCCTTAAAATAGCAATTTAAAGCTAAAATTCCTTAGGGATTCATTATCGAGCAAAGGTAGTAAACTAACTATAGACACTTTCTTTATCCATTCATGTCAAGTGATATAATGAATTCAGACTTATTACATAGTTTTAGAATTTTCACATTTTTGGTTTACAAATTGGTGCACAATTGTGTAAATATTCATATGTTTCACATACCGTAGTTATCAAATTAAAGGTACCGGTAAATATTTTTCATGTGGTCATCAAGGAGGTCATTAGGGTAAGGAGGGTGGAGGGGGGGGGCAACATTGGCAGGTTTTATTTAAATTTCTATATACTTTGGCACCACCAGTAATAAACAACTAAGCAAGCACCTGATTCAATTTGTTTTCCAAGTAATGAATTATTAAATAGCTGCTAAAGCTTAATGCTCATTTGGCCTTTACTTTGAAATTAATGTTGGTCTTTTTAGAAGTGCACCATGAAGGATTAATCATTAATAGGCCCAAAAAATAATCTTGTGCTTAAGATGACTGGTGGGGATAGTTGTTGTGCATTAGTTAAATAAATATATCAATTTGGAAGTGGGCATTTAAAAATAAAGGCAGAGCAAAAGTGATCTGGCCACTGCAACTTGGCAAAAGGCCACACGTTTTATGGTCTACATGTTTGGGGAACCAACTACCCCTTATAGTTTGATACCTCTATATTGATTAAAGCAAGGCTGGGAAGTAACACCTTTATTGCTGTTTGAAGAGCTTTGGCAAATGTTGTGGTGAGGTTGAAAAGCACTGTAAAATTGAAGGCAATAAATCCAGTTTCATGTCATGTGTTGGCACCCAGAATTATATCTCTAATTCATTTATGCAAATGGAGATAAGTGGTATCAGTTTTTCCAATTAACATAAAGAAAAACCACTGGTGTGATGGCTACAAGAAAAAGTATATAATATAAAATTATATTTTTTTCATTTCAGGATGCACACAACTGTATACCAGTTTTTGATAATAAAACAAAAACATCATTTTTTGCAGTTTATGATGGACATGGAGGTGGGTAAACACAGCACATGTTATTAAATTATGGACATTTAAAAAAAAAAAAAAAAATTGTACTTCTGTTTTTGTTCCTTCACAATTGAAAAAATGTAATGAGTAGTATTACTTAATATGTTGTTTGTTTGTTATTAATTTAAACTTTAATTTAATGTCTTCTCCAAAGGATCTGAAGTTGCTAAATATTGTGAGATACATTTTCCCGAATTTGTTAAGAGGTTAATGGGTGAACAAAATGGCCTAGGAGAGGACCCAACTGTTTTCATTCAAAATGCATTCCTAGCTTTTGATGCTACATTGACTAATGATGATGTCATCAGAGAGCTTAAGGAACTTGCTGGAAAACTTGATGATGATGATGAGGAGGAAGAGGGTATTTGTAATGTTTAAAATTTATTTTATTTATCACCTTTTCATGTTTATTATTATTTTTAAATTATAGATCAATGTTCCAATGCCCTAAATAAGGCCTGCACAGCTCAAAATGTAAGGCGGGCTGTAATACTTTATGAAAAACTTGTGCTGGCCAAAAAAAATAGCACTTGTGCGGGCCAAAAGAAATGAGGACGGGGTGGGGCGGGAAGCTATTAAGAAAATAATAAGAATAAAGAATATTTCGCGGACAGCAAAGTGTGTTGTGCAGGCCGGCCCTAAATAAAAGTCTTAGTAGATTTGTCTTTCTTTAAGAAAGTATAACTTGTAATTCTCTATTCTGTTGGCTATCTAAAGGCATGTCATGTTCAACTTTATGCAAGTCTGGCGGTTCATTTTTTAAATGCTTAGCTTCATTCAGTTTTTGTAGCTAAATCTTAAACAAGATTTGTTTCTTTTACAAAAGTATTTCAGGGTAAATCTCAGCTTAAGTCTTTACTTCTACAGAGTGTTTCTTTTTCTTCCTATCTTGATTTCTGACCCTTGCTCAACAGGTGGTGAGCCTGTAGGTCGAACAGAGACTGACATGCTTAAGGAAGAAGCCAATATGCCATTAGACCAGCTGTTAGCACAATACAAAAGTCGTGCACCAGAGGATATGAAAATCCTCCACCAACAAGACTTTAAAAGTCCTGCTTTAAAACCAAAGTCTAAGTTATCTTCAGAACAAAAGTCTGAAACTGAGCCAGTTTCATCGCCAACTTTTATAGAGGAGGTTGATGAGTCATCCGTTTTACACAATGGTGTCGATGATGTGAACAACTCTAACAGCCATGTCCATTCTCGGATGCAGAGTGATGGTACGCTGGACAATGAGAGTGGTCATGATAATAACAATGAAAAACTATCAGATTCTCAAACTGCTGAAAGTACCAAAGCCCAGGAAGATACGAAATCTGGCACCGTCAACAATGGTGAAGTTCAGCCCTCATCTTTACAGTCAGCTGGTAGTTCAACACATGAGCCAGAGAGTGTCGCTGGATGTTCAATTGAGGTATTGTTATCATTTAGTTCTTTTATTTCACCTTTTTAAAATGACATTTATATTTTTAACACTCTGAAATAACCTAATTGTAAAATTTTTTAAATTAAAAATAATAATAAAACAAAGCAAATCATAAAGAATAAAGTAAAAGGATATTATTAATACATATATTTATTTATTTATTTATTTAGGCATTTTTATATAGCGCTTATCATAAAGCTCTAAGCGCTTTACAATTATTAAAACATGTAAACTAAGTAAAATAAAAATGAGACACTAGGTCTAGTAAGCTTTGAACAATTAAATATTTTTGCTATGTACATTATATTAATTTGAAACATTTTTGAGCTTATTTCTAAATGGTGCACACTCAAAAGTCTTTTACTGTAAAAAATATTTTAGAATAGCATTTTAGTTAGGTTCCTTTGTAAAAAAAATATTTTTAAAACACACTGCATCCACAGATTTGATTTTAATGAATTATTACATTTAAGAAGTTGTAAATGTGCATTAATAACTAGAATATTGCCTTTCAGACAAATCCTTCTTGCTCTGGCTCTGCCACTAATAATGAAGTGAGAAAGAGTAAAGCAAAGGCAGCAGCTAATATGGCAAAGTTAGATCACGATCTAGACACAAGTGATGATGAATCAGAGGGCACAGAAGAGGACGATGAAGAGGAAGAGATGTGGGAGGACATGAGGTAATTAGTTTAAATGTATAAGCGATGTGTGCTTCGACTATCCTTTAACACTTGCTGCTGTAGCCTAGAATAAGTAATTGCATTGAAAGTTTTAAAAAGTATCCTTATATTTTCTATAGTGATGAGGAAGATGATGATGAGGAGGAAGATCATGAGGAGGATGTTCCAATGATGGATGTCTCAAATGAAGAGGTTAGTAGAGTCGAGGTTAATTTTTTATTAATATTAATGCCAATCCTTATTATTCTTGTCATTAAAATGAAGAAAAAAGTGCCTTAAGAAACAAAAATTGTTAAAATCTTGTACTAAAATAGATTTCCTTGTTATATGTAAATGTACACATATATTATTATTATTATTTAGGCATTTTTTTTTTTTTTATAGCGCTTACCTTACAGCTCTAAGCCCTTTACAATTATTAAAAATATGTAAACTATTTAAACTGCTAAAGCAAATAAAAATGAAAAACCAGAGACACTAGAATAGTAACTACTATGTGAAAATGACTAAAGAAACAGTATCAGATGGAATGTTAACCTTATTCCTCCTGTCGTGAAATTTCTGAAATAACAAAATTCTGATTTACTAACTGAAATTCAACTTTTAAAAATGGATTTTTATGGAACTAGGAACATATTAGGATTCTATTGTTAAGTTTTGCACCCCTTAATTACAATTAAGACAACGCTTAAACACTGATTTGAAAAGGAAAATTCTACTGCTAGAAGTTTCACATAATTTGCGGGGCAACTGATATTTTATCTACTCTAAAAATATTAAGATTTAAAGCACATATATGAAACAAATTCAGATGCATTCCAAGCCAAGTTATTTATATTTTTGACTGCTGAAACATTCTTTACTTGGTTTTGTCTTTGCTATAGCCTGTACCTTTCTTCAATGTATTTAGAGTTTGCATCTTTCAACTTAGTTATATATCATCTTTATCACAATTGGAATCCATCTATTTATAAATCAAGCTATCTTTATCTTGATTATTATAGCCTGGCTCAGACAGCGGATGCACTGCCTGTGTTGCCTTATTACAAGGGAAGCGACTGATTGTTGCCAATGCAGGGGATTCCAGGTGTATTTTGGCCAGGGCTGGAAAAGCGGTTGAGCTCTCTTTTGACCATAAGCCAGAGGATGATTCTGAAAGAAAGAGAATAGAAAAGGCCGGCGGCAAAGTTACAAGTGATGGCCGTGTTAATGGAGGATTAAATTTGTCAAGAGCCATTGGTGAGAATTAATAAATAATTGTTAACATTAACATACTTGAAAAACTTTTTTGTAAAAGAAAAATGCTTTGTAAAGTAAGTCATCTTTTGTGGCCTTAAAAAAGCTTCACACAATCAATTTTTATTCAACTTATGTTTTATAATAATAATTTTTCAGTTGAATTATAAGTATTTTTATTAAAAAGGAAAAGTTCATTTGCTTTTCCTTAATTAATTTCTAAAGAACCATGTAATTTGTTTACTATAGTACAATATAAATGCTATCAAAGGCTAAGGATTACACAATTACTAACAATTATCTTTTGACAAATAAAAAGTCAGAACTTAAATACTTTTTATGAGCTTGGTGTAAAGATCATGTTCACGTTTGTCAAATTTTCAATTTATTTCATCCTTTGGAAGTAGCCCCTTGTACAATCTGATTGATCATTTATTTCCAAAGGTGACCATGTTTACAAGCGTAATAAGGACTTACCTGATAAAGAGCAGATGATAACAGCTTTGCCAGATATCGAAACTGCTGAGCTCTGTGATGAGGACCAGTTTATTGTCATTGCTTGTGATGGCATTTGGTAATGTCAAGGAATTATGTTACAAATTTTTGTTTATGTACCGGCTAGTTCTAAACAGTCTGCTTACCAGATTATTGTCGATGCTTAAATATTATTCAGATCAGCGCTAGTGAATAATAAATGTAAAAACTACAGGAATGCAAGTTCTGTTTGCTTTTATTTAAAAAAAAGATATATTGCATGACTTTAGAAATCAAATATTACAAATTGTTTTACCATATAGGAACTATTTATCAAGCCAAGAGGTTGTTGATTATGTTTTGGATAAATTGAAAGACCCGGAAAAACAAAAAAAGCCTTCATTAATTTGTGAGGAGGTTAGTGGATTATTATTTTTCTTTAAAAATTTGAAATATTATCTTTTAAACAGCAATTATTTGGAAAGTGTTTGACTTAATTTTTAAATATTGATGTTGCTTGAGTTCATTGTGTGTTCTTTCTTTATCCATATAAGTAAAAGCTTCATTCATCCTCTGTAAAAATTCAGTCTCATCTATTTAGCTCAGTAGCAGATAGCATACTGCTATAGTGAAATACTAATCTGGTGGTTTTTTTAATAGACTTTAAAAGACTAAGACCATAATTTAGAAGAAAAGAAATGTGATTTTTAAATTTAAAATTTTATTTTATTTGAGGCTTAACTTAGATACTGAAATAATTGTTTTAAAATTACAATTGTTAAATGCACAATTCATTTTGTTTCTCTGTTCAACAGCTCTTTGACCACTGTCTAGCCCCAAATACATATGGCGATGGCACAGGATGTGACAACATGACATGTATTATCATTGTCCTGGACATGTTCAACAAAAATGGATCCAGGCAGGCAGAATCAAAGGCAGCAGCAGAATCACCAGAAAAGGTCAATAATGAGACCGATCAAAGCGTAAATAACCAAATTTTGAAACAGACAGAAACAGACTTCACGGGATCACTGAAAAGATGCTCAGATAATGTGGTTAATGAGGGGAAGAGGCTAAAACTAGACGTGGTCGATTGACGGGGCTCCATTTATTAGATTTATTTTGAACATTGATCTGATAATACCCCTGGTGTCTGTTTTTAAATCGCACTCTGTTGTTGTGAAAGTGCATCTCTTCTTTAGAAATGCCGGTCCCTGAATCAGGAAAATCTAATTACTGTCCATAAACCTAATAACAGGTTGATTGCAATGGCTCCATGGTTGATGAGGAGATGTTATCATTGTTTGTGTCATTGAATTATTTAGGTACACAGCATGATGCAAAGTATTTTGCATTTAAGTGAAAAAATAATTCCAATGGACTCTGTCCACTGCGCTTGGACATCCTACTCGAATCATTGTAATTTTAATAAAATGTTTGTACTGTTTCTTTCTGGTTTTTTTAAACAAAAACATAAAATATTTTAAAATTTACACTAGGGCAAATGACTTTGATGTTGCAGATTGTAATTACGTTGCCTAGGTAGGAGTGAGGAGTGCAATATTTCTTTGCCTTGTTCCTCATTCCTTTATTAATAGTTTTTACTAATTTAGACTTAAAGATTTAAACAAATGAAAAGAAATTGTTTACAGTGCACGGTGAAAACAAAATTCACATTCTGTAATGTGGAAAACAATTAAGGAAGATAGAATGAGCGGGGGAGAACATTTATTTATTCTTTAGCCTTGTTAAACAGCTTTTGTGTAGCTGAAGTCATGATAACTAATTTGTGTTTTCCTGTACAAACTTTCTTATATTTTTAGAAAGGGAATTGCCTAACAGGAGACAAATCAACTCAACATTAACCTGGATTCTACCTACTTTTTTTCTTGTTGGCTTTAAAATGTAAGGAAACCTTGTTTGGCTATGTGCTGAGCACATACACGCTTGACAGCCTTTTCTTTTGTTGTATCCCTGCAGACATTGACTGCTTGGACATGAATAAAATTATTTGACACATAATTCTTACACTTGGAATACTACAATAGACCATTTACATAGTAATGTGTTCATCTAACCATGTATATAGCAAATGCAACTTCTATAATTTCACAATGATTAAACAAAAAAGGTTTACCTTAAAAATAATACGGCCTTGATGTTTCATTTTAAGTCATTAAGAAAAAGTTCAAGAAAAGCAGCTTGTATTTGTATTGAAAATGTTGTCTTGAAAGGTGGACTTTTTTTTAACAAAGTATTTAATATTTGATGCTGTTTCCTAAACATAACATTGTTTGGTGGTTACTTCATTACTATGGAGGTAATTACTCATGATTAATCGATGATTAATTATAATAGCATGCACTTTTCATGCAACCAATGCAAAATAATAAAATCCCTCCCTAGCTTCACATACAAATACAAAATATTAGCTCATTGTAATTATTTTCATCCATTTAAAGATGGCAACAGATTTTTTTATTGTGCATAGCATACAATTGTAATGATTCTGACAGTCATGACATTCAATAGCAGATAGTGAAATTGAGCACCAGTCCTGAATTTCCCAGTCGACTCATTTATTAACTTGACATGCAGAAATGCATATTGAATATTAACACCAGGTAATGCAATACAATAATAGGCAGTGGAATGCCAGAGTTAAGATAAGTGCATGTGTTAAATTGAGAGGCCACGCCTCATTGGTTTGTGGGTTAGCTTAACTATTGGGTTTTGGTGGTCTATAATCTTTTTGATCTTTCTGTTGAATCAATCAATTAGTATTACTCTATAAAATAATTGTAGTTCAATCTCATTATTGAAACAAAAGCATCAACAGAAATGACTCCTGTTTCACTCTACAGCCATTTCTGTATGAAAGTAAATTTTTGTGTATTTAAAATGGAAGAGATTTTGAGCTGGCATACATAATCTTGATTTGTTATTTGTAAAGTTTCACATGAGCACTAATTATTGATTGAATGAATGTTTAATGTTTTGGAATAATGAAAACAATTATTAGTTAGTGTTTTGTGTTGGGTTTCTCATCTATTTCTATATCTATTTCTCATCTGAAAACTTAAAATTTTTATTAGATTTACCTGGTACCTGTATTTTTTGTTTATCAAAACAAATCCTATGTCTAGAACAATATGGCTTTATTTCAGTTGTTAGACACATACAAATCCAATTATGGCTATTTAAAGCAGAAGACAGGTTTAAAATAAATTGTGTCTACAAATTTGTTTACATATGTATAGTGAATAATAATTTTAAGCTCTTGTGGGATAGTTGTTTGAGAGTGTAACTGGACAGAAAACTCCATGTGGCTTATTGTTCATAGGTGCCTTTGCTATCCAATTAACTACGTCACCATCTTCATTGATTAGCTTGTGTTCCAGTCCAGAGCTCTGCAACCGGGGTGCCGCAGGACTATGTTAGGTAATCCGTTGCAAAGTCCTCCAACAGACTAAAAAACGATATAAATTTGTTCAACAAAAAGGAAATTATTGGCGAATTAACAAGCCATCAAACATCTGAAGTTAAATAAAAAAAAAAGCACAGGATATCTGCACATTTAAATTTGGTGGTTCACAGGATAAGTTACCATGTCAGTGTGTCTAAAGCAGTGAGTAAACTGTGGCTTTGGCCTTTGATCGCATGCTTTTTACACCTATACTGTGTAATACCTTCACTTGGTGTTGGTCGATTTTGCTTGTATTTTATTCTTAGCAGTACAGCAGTAACATTTCTTCACAGTTGAATGAAGCCTAACCCAACACAAACTGAGAGGGTAAAGAAAATTGTTAGCATGATATTTTGGTCACATTCAAACACTTGTTGTTGGTCAGACATTAGTAAAAAAAAAAAAAAAAAAAAAAAAAAAAAAAAGGGGGGGGGGTTTAGGCTTAGTTAAATTTCTTTCTTCTTTATTTGTATAAAAAGACTTTCTCAATAGTGTTTGAATTGAAATGTTTCTTTGCATTAAATCAGTACACATACAGATTTTTTAAATATAAATTATTATTGTCCATTTGAACTGGATACAAGCAGTTATTTTCATTTTTTTTAAAATTTAATAGGAAGATAGTCAAAAAGCAGTTTTAAAAAATATTTTCCTTACAGTATACACTGTATTTCCTCTCTATTGATAAATGTTATAGCATAATACGCTTAAAAAAGTAAACATTTTATGTTATATCACTTGGTAGTCTATACAAAATCTACTGGCTCATGTTAATTTCAGGACTATATGAAAAAAAAATTAACTATTTAGTACGTTAACAACAGTAAACCATTTTTTTTCTTCATGGTTTAATTGTAGTGTGCCGCAGTCATCTGAGAAGGATCTAGGTGTGCCGTGAGGGGAAAAAATGTCGCAGAGCACAGTTTTAGTTGATACAAGAGTCACATTGTCTAAGCGCAGTCTGCATTTTGTACTGTACTTGGAAATTGATTTATATTAGAGTTCATACATCATATTTACAGTCCATTTATTATTTGAAAAGGGACATAACTCTTTGTTTTCTTGCTGTAGTAATTACAATGGAACTGTAAGATTTATTTAATTTAGTATCTTGCAAAAATGTAAAATTTTTTAGCTAATTTGTATATTGTCAAATATAGTGGGCGAACACTCCAACCAATTGATAGATATCCTGTCGCTTTAAGTGGTTTGAAATGTCTTCCTAAGACATAATATGGCTAGTAGTAGAAGATGCTGTTAAATGATGGTGTATCCAGAAATATTTATTTTAAAAGAAGTAACTTTATTACTCTTGTTTTCCAAAATTTTCCTGTAAGTCCTGAAAGCATTCTATTTGTCCCATACATTTTGAAGATAGGATGTTTCAAGGATATCCCATGATTTTTGTCAGTCATTGCAGTAGTTCTTGTTAAATCATTCAAAAATAAAAAGTTTTGTTTCCATTTGTCCGCAGATATTGTAAAGCTGTCTTTGTTCAGTTTGTGTATTTCAAATTTGTAAATAAACAATTTTATACTCAAAAATAATCTTATTTTTATATTATTTGTTTAACTGGTACCTGAAGTCTGTAGTGTAAATGTGGCCAAATTTGATGAATGAAGACAGCATTCAGCATGTCATATTTGTTGAAAAAAGAGCAAAGTCACTTGCTGAGTTTTTTTTGTTGCCTACTAATTTTCACAGCAGGACAAAATGGAACATGTTAAAATTTATTTTAAAAAAAAAACTTGGGTGGGTATTTGCAATTTTTTTACAATTCTGAGACAGCTGCTTTCCTAATCAGAAATCTGGGGGAATTCGGAAATATTTAATCAAGCATTTTGGTTTACATCAAAAGTCTAATTAATTTGACACTACATTTTGTTTTTTTCTCATCATTCAATCTTCACAATTACTATCGTTTTTTTCCTCATATATTATTGAGTGTCTTGTGAACATTTTTTTGAAATTAATAAGGAAAAACTTTAGAATAAAAAGTTGACCTGAGGGAACAGGGTCTTTATAGCTGTTTTATAAGTCATAAACAATGGCTTTTTGTTAGTTAATAAGTATATTGAATGCCACGGTAAGAATTTTGTCAATGAAAGCTGGTTGTCTATTTAAATGACGGAGACAATTAATAATACCTTGTAATGCATTTGGGAATATCTGGATAGAAAATAGGAGCCCCCACTTTAAAGTTATTTCTGCTTCACCTTTCAATGTCAGGCATATCAGATTGTGGAGTCTCCATATTTAACAGTGTAAGTGTAAAACATACAAACAGACAGAAACAGACACACCTCCCAAATGCCATCTTAAGAAGGAATCAAATTCAATAATTTTTATGTGTATTAAAATCATTTTAGGGGGGTGGGTGGGGGTGGGGAAAGAGAGCGCCTAAACTCATGCTGTGCACCAGGCATAGCTTTTGCTTACCATAGCCCTGTACAAGAATAATTTACCAAAATTAAAAAGAAAAATGTTTTAAGTTATAAAACAAAAAATCCCAACCTTGTAACTTTTTAATAATTTTAACATTGAAACAATCAAACTTTTAAATTATCCTTTGACCTTGTCATAGTTCAACTCTTTCATTCTATCTTTCAGGCATAAATGGCATAGGCATGTTTTTGTACCATGTCGGAAACTTAAAAAATACAGCAATATTTATGTCTCAATTAAATGATTTTCTTTTTATTGAGCCTTTCATTACTTTCAAAATTTCAATATTACTATAACTTTGATTAGTCACAGACTTGTGTCACACAAGAGGGCACACAACATTTTTGATTGCATTAATGCATTCAAAATTCACTTATATTTTCACAGGTAGGCCCTACTTACCAATGATTTTATTGTTTACAGTATTTAAAAAAAAAAAAAAAATAATATAAATGCTTTAAAAAAATGGAATAAAAATGATTAGATCTAGAGTTTTTAGTAATGCCATAATGTAAAAAAAAATTACTCAAAGCCAAAACTTACTGTCTTCAATTATTTTCTAAAAGCCAAAAGCAATGGAAAGACAAAAATTAAAATATATTTTTCATTGTTGGAAAATACATTATTAAGCTGGTAACAGTTTGAGAATTAAATATTTAAAAAAAAAAAAAAAGGTATATTTGATTCATTTTCAATTATTTTCTAAAAGCCAAAAGCAATGGAAAGACAAAAATTAAAATATATTTTTCATTGTGGGAAAATAAATTATTAAGCTGGTAACAGTTTGAGAATTAAATATTTAAAAAAAAAAAAAAAGGTATATTTGATTCACTTTGGGAAACATGAGTGATACATTTGCAATGATTGTCACGTGTGACAAAATATTTTTGCTGCTTTTAAATATTGCAGCTTTAATTTTTATAAGGAAACATACCATTTTGTGTCAAGTTTGAGTTACAATCTGAGAGGTTTACTCTTTTCTATAAAAAATAAAATGTAAAATACTTTTTTTCGAGTGCATTAAATTAATGATTTATTAAAAAACAGCAGCTAAATACAAATTTTGCAAAAACTTGAGTGAATATTTTAAATTAAGGAAGCTTCTGTTTATTTAGTCTTAGACTAGGGAAGAAAAAAATAAGAACACTTTATAATTTATATAGGCCTATATATATTTATGGTACTCCTAGGCTCCATAACACTGAAGAGACTCAACTATTGCAAACTTTCACAGATTTTTAAGTTTACATAATTTCAATAATCCTCAAGATACTGTACCAGTATTTACATCCATTGCCAAATTAATATAATCTTTGAGTTAAACTCAACAACTTTGACTGAAACAGTGTGTGACCCACTCATAAATTTGCTATGAAAATAATGTGTGACCCACTCATAAATTTGCTATGAAAATAATGGCGTGCACAAAGTCGGTGAAATTATAATTTATCTAAAAATGTCAATCACAATGTCACTCTAAAAATGTTTCATTAGTAATTTATAATTTAAAGCTAACTGTAGAAAAATATAAGTTATGAGGCTGCAAGGATTTTTTAAAACATTATTTAACTCCATGAACGATATTAAAAAAAATAAATAATGGCACAAGTGAGCTGAATGAGGGTGGGAGTAGTAAATAAAGTAAACAAATATTTGTGTGATGTAGTAAATTGAGAAGAGAGGTAATACAATTTTTAACGCTATTTTATGTTATTGTTTTCTCTCTTTGATTCCCTTAAGCAATTTTTTTCTGTTTATAGTTTATCCTTTTTCTAGTCCTCATATTTAAATTTATGTGAATGTTTGTAATGTAATGTGAATAAAACTTTCAAGGTTTGGAGTGTTAAAAAATATTGACTTATTGGCACTAAATTGTATTAACATACCTTTGTTGCAATATTTGAGCTGTTTTAGAATTGTGCTTGTGCCGTAAAAAAACCTGAGTTTATTTAATTTAAATGACTTCTTAATTAAATTAGAGAAAAACACAAAGCTCAAATATACAATGAATATTATTGAATATGATCCACGATTCCTCTGTTTCATATAAATTTTAAAAACAAAACATTAGGCCTGATGATATAATCAAATAAGACTTAATTTTGGTGAAGGATGTAAAAATGAACAAATGAATACGTGAAAATAAGCATAAATATTTTGTAATGTATGTTCCCATCTTATTTGAAATAAATATAAATGTATGTCAATACTGATCAAAATATTTTCTAACAATAAACATTCCATGATAAAAAAGTTGCCTCTGGTCATGCTCAAAGAGTTTTTTTTTTCTCCCCAAGTGTGCTATTCACAAACTTAACAATGAAGTACTTTCGAAATGCCCCATAAGATGAAGATGATTTGATTTTTATTTGTACAATTAGTCATCATCATATTTGAGATTCATATATTTACACATTCATTTTAAAAAATGCCCTTGTTGACTTGTTGATATAATTCGTGTCAAATTAGTGTATGGGAATGGGGATTATAATCAATGGTCTGGTTAATACCATCAAGATGAGCTGCAAAGATGTTGCTAATGAGCTAATGGCATGACTAAAACAGTTATTGGACAACTGCACTTAGCTATCATCCATCTGGTCAATATAAGATGAGCAATCCAGATACAGTATACCCATTATTTATCAGAAAAATTTATTTTGAAAAAAACCCAACAAAAAAACAAAAACAATACCATATTAGAAAATTATGACTTAGACATGATGGCAGTGAATCAGGGCAGTAATATTTAATGTAATTGACTCATGCAATATATTGCTGTTTCAGTTTTTTTTATGAAACCTTGAATACTGTCTTGTTTCCAGTGTTTAACTTGAGAACTGTTGTATAAGTATAATGTTTTAAAACAAAAATAAAAGCAAGAAGATGCACTGTCAAACAGAATGACCCAGATCAAAACTTTGTGTAAAAATATACATTCAGTTTCACTTAAAAATAAAGTTGTCATTTACATAGTCCAAGATATATAGATGTGTACATGTCTAGCTTAAGTCCAGTTGGTTATAATTTATTTGATTTGAAAAAAAAAAGGTTATTATGCTTTTAAATAAATGGAACAAACTTTGACTTAATTACATTTCATTTACACATTACGTTTAGAGATTGATGCTGATTTCTAGGAAAATATTACAAAGTTTCACCAGCATTAATCTCTAACCAAAAGTTTCACCAGCATTAACCTCTAGTCTAACCAAAAGTTTCACCAGCATTAATCTCTAACCAAAAGTTTCACCAGCATTAACCTCTAACCATGCATTACGTTTTATACTTTGTTGAGATTTTCATTTAAATTATAGCAAGCTATTATAAGTAAATAGCTATTGGGGCAGCGTAAAAAATATGAAATATTTGATTGTTTAATTATTTAGGAAATATAATTCCCAATATTTTTTATGTATCGTTCAAATATTCTCCTGGATTTCTTGGGGCAGATGGAACTATTAAAGGGGGTAGTTCATTTTGTAGACCACGGAGGTAAACGATCTGCTCCCTACCCCCTTCCCTCTGGCATGCATAAAGATTCATTATCCTCCTCTGCTGAAGATTGGGGTTTATCACGTTTTCGCTCCAACTCCTAACTCTGCTTTCCTCAAAAGTTAGCCCTGGTGTCGAGTGTCGGGTTGAATCCACCTCATCACAGGTGGCGCTACGACCCAACGCTTGCCTGGGAGGTCTTTCATGGTGACCTTGTGCTGTTTCAAGGAGCGGGCAGCTTGAAGAATTGGACAGGACAGCGTGGTGGCCGTGGGTGTTGTCATGTAAGCTCGGGGGTCGATTGTGGTCCAGTGAGAACGCCGTGGGGCGTTCTTGTGTTGCCACCAGACTGTCATAAGCTGGTGGCTGGGACTCGTTACTCACGTTGCTCGTATCTGTTAAACAGGATACATTGTCGTATAAGCTACTGGAGCGCCGTCTGTGGCGATGGCTGATTGTAGTCTGCCGTTCCGTCTGCGCTATTATGTGCACTCTTGTCTGGTGGTCACTTTGATGTCTTCTCCTACTGCCAGTCGCCTGTCTTGTTGTAGGACTAACTTGATGGATTTCATCGTCTAATATAATATTGCTTAAGCTCCTGGCCGGAAAAACAATGTTTTCAAATGTTGGAGCCGATGCAAGATGGAGTCTCTGTGCTGCGCACGCTTCCTCAAAAGATGGGGGTGGAGTCAGTGGGGTGGGTTTCGGCCATTTTTTACAAATGTTTGAGCATTTGTGCAATTTGAAAAACTCGGTAATGCCGTATTCCCCTTTGTCGAAGAGACCGTACAGTTTGCATCTGGAGTGGATGGTGGAGTCGGTGAAGATGTAGCGGGGAGTTGAGTTTTTCCTCTCACAAACCCCCTGAAAGTCGCAGGCCACAAGAGATCCGTTGGTGTGCATGAAGGTGAAGTGTGAGAATGCCTGTAAGTGTTCTGACTCCACGTAATCTTCCGTGTGGTGTTCAAATGTCCAGGGGCAATAACGCACCATGTCACCTGTGATGGAAGATAACCATTTTTATTTCAATTGCAAGTTTATTAAACGAACAAGACAGTAACAGACATAAATTAAATAATTTGCTCATATAATAGTGGTATTTATTATAATGTGTTATTTTATTGAATGTTTACAGTATTTCGCAATCTAGGTTTTAAGGAACATGTATGTATTAACCAATAGCACCTTAACTGACCCCAGTAGCACCTTAAATAACCCCAGGAATGCCTTGAACTGACCCCAGTAACCCATTACAATGACCTCAGTAACATCCTAACTGACAACAGTAACACTATAATTGACCCCAGTAACACCCTAAACCGACCACAGTAACCTATTACAAGACCCCAGAAACATAATACGCACATTAATAAATGACCCTTTAAACTGACCAGTGACACCTTAACTGACCCAAGTAACGCCTTAAAATGTCCCCAGTAACCTAATAAATTGACCCCAGAAACCGAATAAGCTGACCACAGAACCCCGTAAACTGACCCATGTAACCCCTTAAACTGACCCCCAGTGACTCATTGAGCTGAACCCAGTAATCCTTTAAACTGATCCCAGGTCAAGAGATGCTATTTCTTTAACTCTATTCATTCCTTACTGGTGACGATTGTTACCATACACCAAACCAGGTTTTTGTATTTTAACACTTGTTGTTGTTGTAATTTTTCATAATACAAGTGCCAGGAGCCAGGAACACGTGTTCAATTAAAATACATTACCTGGAATAAGTTCCTCTATTGAAATCCACTCATCTTGGTCCAAGCTCCTTTTACCCTTTCTTCCCGCCAGCCACTTGTTTAGATTGGAGACTTTGTCCATCTGCACAATGCCTGGGAGAACAACCTGAAACATAGGTCAAATGGAAATGTTTGACAGACGTTTTCAAGCACCATGGAACAGACACTGCACTACTTTTGGGACACAGAAGAGACCCCAAGTACTCCGGAAAACCGAAATGATCGTTAAACTGTCTTTAGAAAAAGGGGAACTCGATCTGATTATAGCAACTGGGCATCTATCAGCCTCCTTTAAATCACAAGTAGTCCCGTGTCGCATCATGCTATCTATAGCGAATCACAAAAGTTGTTAAGATTATAAGACAGAAGCCGTCTTGCTTGAGAAAATGTATAGGTCATGCGTGGATCACATCTTCGCCGTGAGGCAAATCTTAGAACAGACGCATGCATGGAATGAAGCTCTTTACATTTTCATCGATTTCGAGAAAGCTTTTGACAGCCTGCAACGAGTAGCTTTGAAAAAATTCTCAGACACAGTACCGAAAACCGGCCAGCATTGTCCAATCAGTCTATGAAAACTTTAAATATAGAGCTCTCCACAATGACAAGCATTATCAAACCAGTCCTTGAAAACGTTAAAATATAGAGCTCTCTATACAATGACAAGCATTATCCAACCAGTCCTTGAAAACGTTAAAATATAGAGCTCTCTATACAATGACAAGCATTATCCAACCAGTCCTTGAAAACGTTAAAATATAGAGCTCTCTATATAATGACAAGCATTATCCAACCAGTCCTTGAAAACGTTAAAATATAGAGCTGGCCACAATGACAAGCATTATCAAACCAGTCCTTGAAAACTTTAAATATAGAGCTCTCTATACAATGACAAGCATTATCCAACCAGTCCTTGAAAACGTTAAAATATAGAGCTCTCTATACAATGACAAGCATTATCCAACCAGTCCTTGAAAACGTTAAAATATAGAGCTCTCTATACAATGACAAGCATTATCCAACCAGTCCTTGAAAACGTTAAAATACAGAGCTCTCTATACAATGACAAGCATTATCCAACCAGTCCTTGAAAACCTTAAAATATAGAGCTCGCCACAATCGCCTCCTCACCGAAAATTTCAAAGTTGAAACAGAAGCAAAGCAGAGGAGCTTCCTCCCTAAAATTCTCTTCTCATTAACTTTTGAGAAGGGGCAAGGAATCTAATGGACTCTTGAGGGCATGCGCTAGGTCGAAGATACAGTATTGCTATCTGGTGCGTACCAGGATCCTCAAGTAATGACAAAAAAAAAACCTATCTGAAACTGTCAGCGCCATAGCGCCTAGTATTTAATGTCAACTCTAACAACACAGGTCATCAGCCACAATGCCAGAGTGGAGAAACTACTTCTGTAAATAAAAGCGTACTAAAAAAATTATGATAGATTTTGTGTACCGAAGTAGTGAGGTCACAACACAAGGTGATTGGGATAAAATAATCAACGCAAGGAACAGCAAGGGCTACTCATCATTATCATCATGTCCCTTAGTCCTTGGACCGTTGGGGCGCCGCAGATGACATGAAAACTATCCTCCTCCATTCGTCTCTGTTTTCTGCACATCTCACAGCATCGCCTAGTTTTAGTCCCGTCCACTCTGATGTTATCTTCCCATCTTTTTCTTTGTCTTCCTCTTCTTCTCCCTCCTCTCGTTGTGCCCTGCATGATTTCTTTGGCGAGGCAAATCATACATTTATAAATGGGTGGCGTGGCAGGGGTTAGTGGCGCCCGGGGCAGGCCAAGATTTTAGGCACCACCTCCATATAAAGAAAAAAGTTCACTCTTCCTACGTCACTGCACTTAGATCACGCTTGTAAAATAGTTTGAGAGTAGGCGGGTAGAGTATGCATGTCCCCATGCATGGGCGCCCGCATAAAACTTTCTAGGGGGGGGGATCCACTAACTTTCCAGGGGGAGGGGCAAACATTTTTTAGTAATGTTTTAATATAGTTTTAATTTACTGCAGCGTATTTGTATGGTGAACGAACGGACAGGACATCAGCTTAGTTACTTTCTCTTTATTTTCTCTTTACTTTAATACATTTTTTGTCTATTTTTGTCAAGTGCCCCCCCCCTTGCCCCTACCTGCGGGCGCCCATGTAGCTGTATGACTTTAGAGAGCCATTCACTTCATGTTTCTCTTTTTCAATGTAGGAAACAATACTAAACGAAACACATCTGGATACATGTCCCTGCCACAGGGGGGGGGGAGGGGGAGGGGGGGAAGTTATCTTATCCATCTGTTATGGAATAGATTGTAGGATAGAGTAGGATGTGTTAGTCAAATCGTCTCTTCCTTTTCCATCAAGATAGGACTGACTCTTTGTTTTTTTTAAATTTTAGCTAAATCTGAAATGTTTATTTTACTAGCAATGGATTGGTGCCGGTGTTGGTGCCACTGATGAGGTTGAAAAGCTTTAAGAAAGTCACACATTTAGAAACCCAAATTTAATTTGATTACATCACAATGCATGAACACACCTTTCGTCAAATGCAAAAGTTCATTTAAAATAATTATGTCAACATTCAGAAATAAATAATATCAACATTAATAATAACAATACTATAAAGATTTTCAATAAAAATTTGATTATAAGACACAAACTGGCGTGTAACAAACAACCAATAAAAAATGCTTTTTTAATAATCAAAATTTCAACTTCATGAACCTCCCACACATTAATGCTACATTTCAAACACAAATCTTACACTGGATCATTATATTTGGTGCTGAGAAAATCCACTTGTCAAGAAATTATTTAATTTATTGTTCACACCAACAAATTATGATAAGTTTAATAACAACCAACCACAATAGACATGCTCTACCAGGTGAGTTAGTTTACCTAGCCAAAAAATCACAACTTCAACTTCAATCAACTCACTCTACCAGGTAAGCTACCGGGCGTTAGTTTACCTGGTGACAAATTCACAACGTCAATCAACACACTCTACCGGGTGAGCTACCTGGGCCCTTTACCTGGTGATAAATTGACAGCTTCAATGAACTCACTCTACCTAGTGCACCACCTGGGTGACAGAGGACTTCAAGACAAGTGAAACTCATCAAGCGTTACAAAAGTTTTTCTTAACTGCTTCAGTTACACTTTTGTAACTCTTTCAGTGTTGCCATTTGATATTGAAAAATGCTGTTAGTAAAAGTTGAGTTACAATTCTGATTGTTAAAAAAGCTTCCTCTCTTGATTGCGACGCTTGTTTTTAGTCAGTAAACCGGTGGCTCTCTGCTCTGTTTCAAGGAAACCCTAAAATGTTAAATAAGATAAATGTGCATAGTTTTCATGTCCAATTAAATGTGCATAGTTTTCATGTCAAAATAAATGTGCATAGTTGTCATGTCCAAATAAATGTGCATAGTTTTCATGTCCAAATCAATGTACATAGTTGTCATGTCCAAATAAATGTGCATATATGTCATGTCCAAATAAATATGCATAATTGTCAGGTCCAAATAAATGTGTATCATTATTTATTTCCAAATTTAAAAATAGATGTGCAGTTATTATTCTTAGCAGCAATACTGTGGTTTCATGGCCAGAATAATTTAACTATTGGTTCATGGCAACAACACTTGAAGTATAATTTGAATATTTCTATGACTTTTTCAAAATAAGACATTTTTCTAAATTTGTTTTCAGCATGAACAAATGAAGGCCAAGGGTGCTATTAGATTAACCCCATCCTCCTGCACACTGGGTCATGGCCAATCCAGTTTGAACTTCACCCTATGACCTGCTTACCTTGACAGCTGCCCCAACCCCATTTAAGTCTAGCAGGAAGGTGTCATGGCCAAACAGAGAGTTGAGCTCATAAAATGTCACCTGGGGGTTGCCTGTTCAAACAACAAAGTAAGAATTTTTGTAGATTTGATACCTCATGGTTTTTTTTCAATTTTATTTTTTAAAAATAAGCCTAAATATTTTTATAAATTTGGGTCCATCATTTTACTGAAACATTGGCAATAACATAACACTTACAAATGCTAAATTACCTCATTTTGTTGTCTTGAGACATTTAGAAAAGAAAAATTGAAATTTCTACATTTCACGATCTATTAAAATTTGATAGATTTAAATATTCTGAACGACTAAATTGTAAAGAAAATTTTAGCTCTCCGAGGCAAGGGAAAGTTTGGTTAAACATGACCCTCAAGAAGCTGAAACCGACACGACCTCATTCATGATACGTCAAATAAAAGGCTTTGAAACAACTTGCCTGCGTGCTGCAGTATTGCTGCCAGCTCTCTCTGCTGCCATATGGGAAACAAGACATCAGTCTGGACACCAATGACCATCACTGGACATTTGACTCTGGAAAGACCTTCATCTAATGAGCTGTAACCCTCCCCTATGTCAAACATGTCCATGGCCTGGGAAGTGACCACAAAAGACTATCAGTGAGGTTGGAATAATATATTGGGGCAACATATGGATGGTGCAACTTTGGGATAATATGAATATAACATCTAATATAAACGTGTACAAAAGATGGGGATAACATTTGGAATACATTTAATTAATCAGTATAAAAACTCCATAACATTAGAATAATGGTTGTAACAAAAAGATAACATCAGACCAGTGGATATAGCATTAAATTAATGGGTATAAAATATCAATAACATCAGTAAAATAGGTATAACATATTAAATAAGGTCTTGGAAATGCACCATCTTAAATGATAATAATGAGAATAAACAACTTTGGCCAAAGAGATCACTAGAATTTTATGGCCAGGGAAAAAAGATAAAAACTTAAGGTCTACAGTAGCTTGTGACCTAAGCTAATATAACCTTTAACCTTTGACATGTAAAGGAGTGAGTTGGGATCATATTTGGTGCTGAAGCTCTCCCCTTGGTGCTCCAAGTAGGACTCAATGAGGAATGTCGGACACAGGGACGGTGGGTCATCGCTGATCCTGTCCCGCCCAAACCGTTCATCCCACTCTGGTCCACTTCTGTAAGTGATGGTTGCAATCTCTCTGGTCGGAGACAAGTTCGGTTAACAACATGGAAATATTAGTTTATTTTAATGAACAGAGTATGGGAAATTTGTGTATATTATATAGCTATATAATATATACATTTCTTACAAGTTAGAACTTAGCTTAACATACGGTGGGGGAACAAATATACATATGATATAGACATGAGCCCAAAATTATATATGACATAATCGGGCCCTAAAGGATAATCAATGAGATAAAAAAAAAGAGTCCTACTAGGATGTATCAGGGCAGACCTATAAGGGTATATAATAGAATAAAAAAGGTCATAATCTTAAAATATGATCTACAGTCAGGCCTTCAAATAAACATGAATAAAGTCTGGTGTAGGATCAGTTTGTAGGATCAGTTAACATATATTTGAGACCTACCTAGCCAGTTTCATGCCAATCTTAGGATATGTTTTCCCATAGTAATGTCCCTGATTCCAGTTGGGGTCACACATGATACATTTGCGTTGTAGATAACGCATTGCTATGGATGATGGGTGAGACTGGGCGCATGAAGAGATTGTAACTAACCTGGGGAGGAAATATCCAAAGCAAATAGTTGAATTAAATCTGTTGCAGATGCTAAGAGGGCCATTAGCATAGATTTCTGATTCCATATGTCTTTAATGTCCTAAAAAATTTCTCTGTCAATGTGAAAACGGAAATAAAAATGCCACTCATTTTCCTCTAACAACTCTGTCAAGTTACAAAACAGCTATTATAAAACACCTGGGTAAAAAAACAACTGATTGTAAGGACAATTCACCTTCCAACTCTATCAGGGAATGACACAGCTGACTGCAGGGACAGCATCCCACCAAGTGAGGAGCCAACTGACCCATGTAACTTTCTGATTCCCAACTCATCCAGCAGCAGGAAGATGGCGTTGGTCATATCTTCTATTCCAATGATAGGGAAAGTTGTTGCGTATGGCTGTAACATGAATACATGTCATTTATAACTGGAGACAAGGAGAAAATATTTTTTTTTAAAATCTTGTAGCATTAGAAGGATCCAGTAGAAAAAGTCATTGAGTGCATTGGACAGTCAGTTGGGAGGACAATGCTCTCAAACTTTTGTTTTTCACATCCATTTATTTTATTATTTCACTGAATTTCATATCCATCAAGAACACATGAACCTTATATTGAGCATAGATACAGGTGGGGTATTTCAACATAAATTTGGTCCTAACTAATTTAAAAGAAAAAAAAGTAACTTAAGTACAAGAAAGGGTAGCATTCCGACCCTGCCAACTACCGCCCGGTATCCCTCACCAGCAATGGTCTGCAAACTGTTGGAGCACATAGTCATAAGAACAGTCATGAAGCATTTTAAAAGCCACATTAGACTCAATGACAGTCAACATGGCTTCCCAGTCAACAGATCATGTGAGACCCAGCTCCTTGAATTTGTAGAAGACTTGATGACCAATCTGGAGAACAGCAAGGAAACTGATGTGCTGGTGATGGACTTCTCAAAGGCATTTGACCATGTCAATCATAGTTAGCTTCTACACAAACTTCAGAGATATGAGATCCAAGGCACTACCAAAACATGGATCTCTGGCTTCCTCAGCCACCGACGCCAAGCAGTAGTGGTGGACAGTACAAGCACCTCCTTTGTCGGTGTTAAGTCAAGGGTCCCCCTGGGCTCGGTGCTAGGCCCCTGTTTGCTCTTAGCATACATCAATGGCCTACCTGAGAAACTGACATCCCAAGCAAGACTGTTCGCAGATGACATGGCAGTGTATATGACGATCGCCAACAGATCTGACCAGGACCAGGTACAACAGGATCTGAATTCGTTAGTTGAGTGGGAGATGAGCTGGGACATGGAATTTCCCCCTGCCAAGTACCAAACACTATCAGTCTCTAGAAGTTGTACTCCTCTACACTACCAATATGAACTGCATGGCCATTTACTTGAACCAGTTTCCTCCGTAAAGTACCTGCGTGTTACCATTCAAAGAGAGGTCCGCTGGGATGAGCATATTAACAATGTATGTAACCAAGCAAACAAGACCCTGGGGTTCTTAAGGCACAATCTAAAGATTGGCAACTCCTGTGTAAAATAAAGAGCCTATTAAGCCTTTGTCCGGCCACTTTTAGATTATGCATCTTCAGGCTGGGACCCATTTACCCAGAAAAGCATCGACAGGTTGGAGGTGATCCTGCAACAGGCAGCACGCTTTGTCCTGAACTGCAACAAGAATACCTCTAGTGTTGGCAGCATGCTGGAAACACTGGGCTGGTCACCATTGGAGGAATGATGACGACTATCCAGGCTCTCCATGATGTACAAGATAAATAATGGGCTGGCCCACTGCTCCAGTATTAAACAGAAACTCGTCCCTCTCCCCCATAGACAGTGACGAGGCCATGACAAGCAGTTCCGGCTCATACCAGCGTGAAGCCAGTATAGGAATGGCTCATTCCTGCCCAAGACAATCAGGGACTGGAACAAGCTTCCAAAAGGAACAGTTGAGGCGAAAACACTTGAAACATTTGCGTCTATTGCCTCAGGCCTTCCAACCCCTACTTCATGAGGAGGCTCGAGGTATCGCTTCACAGTCGAAGAACGCTAGACAAAAAGAAGAAGAAGTACCTTTTTTTTCTTTATATGCCCTTCTTCTTTGAATGTCATGAAAAGTGGTGTCAATAAGAGAATGATTCTATTGACCTTGAATAAATAATAAAGTTCTTCTTCTATATATTAAGGGCCCACGGTCAATTTATTGATCATTTTGGCTCCTGTGCATGTAGAGGGAATTCGCAATGTTTCTGTGCCTGGTGTTGAAGAGGATATTTCACTGGTTGCTACTCAGTAAGGGTATCATGAACTGGGGGTTATAAGGAGAAAAGCGTTCTTCGACAGTGTTACTCGCTACAGTGTTACTCGCTGAAGCGATACCTCGAGCCTCCTCAGGCTTGGTTCATCTGCTGTGTTGGGTCTGTAAGATAAGATAAGATAAGATAAGATAAGATTCTTTTATTGATCCAAATAAATGGAAATGTTTTTTGATTGCATTATACATTTTCAGCACAAAAATAAAACAATTTGAACACAAGATATTTATAATAAATTATTTCAAACAGCCATTCAGTGAGTTCTCCTAGTAAAATCGGGGACTTATTAGCTCTCATTCAGATGTTTGATTTCAGAGGAAGCACACCCGTAAATTTGTACAGATTGGGAAACAAAAGAATTTTTATATAATCTGTCAGTCCTCGCCCTGATGGAAAGAATTCGCCCCGAATGGCTGGATCCTAAGTATCTGTGATGAAGAGGGTGGGATGTATCATCCAAAATGTGTTTAGTTTTACAAAAACATCTTTCTTCAAATAGTTCTTCAAGTGAAGGATGTTTAGTTTGTGTTATGTTTCTAGCTTTCTTGATTAGTCGGTTTATGCTGTGTTTAATATCAGACGCTGAATTCCCACACCAGCAGGTAAAGGCACAAACTTAAAGAATGCATCTATCCTTCAGCTTCACCTTCTACTACAGGAACTCAGTCATCAACATCTTGTTTTGGAACAGCATGGCAGTCCAGGTTGTGATGAACAGCAACAAGTAGTCCTCCTCCTCTGTCTTTTCTGTCTCGCCGGAATAATTTGTAATTATCCGGTACAACCTCTGCGTTGGCTATGGAGGGATTCAGCCATGTTTCTGTGCCCAAGATGATGTCGGGTTTTAAGCTGTTTATCAGGTTGGCTATCTCTACTCTTTTCCCGCTTGCAGACTGGAAGTTCACATTCAGTATGAGCAATGGTCTGTGTCTCAATTTATCTCACTGACTGCAGCACATAGGAGTTGAACAGTGTGGTGGCTGAAATCTTCGAATGTCCGTTGGTGTGGAGCTTGAGGCATTCAGAGAGATCTGGGAAGGTAGAGTCTGTCCCTGCACTATGGAGGTCAAACATAGACTGGCTGTTCTGGCCACCGCTGGCTGTACAGTACCACGGCACACCAGAATTTTCAGCATGCTGGTTGTAATAGGCTATGTTGATGCTTTGGCATTGACCATGGAACCATTGCCCACAATTTTCAAAGACAACGCCTCTGTCCTCCCACCGCACAGCGAGGTCACAAGTACCGCAGGTCCATGATGACTGGGATTTGGAACATGAGCAGGTATGCAAGGGAGGACAGCCATCACTCGTAGCGACACTGGGTCGAGGGTTGGGTTCAGGAGAGTAGGACTTCAGGAGGATGCATGCCAGATCTAATAGTACCAGTCTTTGACGGCCTAAGGGCCTTAGAGTAGAGCAAGATCGAGATGCTCTATGTAAAATATCTACAAACAAACAGTGAGCAGCACCAGCAGTACGGCAAACTGTATTCTTACTAATGTCTAAATTGTCAGATGAAACGTCTACTTCTGGTCTCTTGGCATCACAGGTGAACAATTTATTCATCAGAGCCGTGACCACAATGGTATATAATGTAATATTGTATTTGAACATACCACAAGTCACTCCAGTGTTTATCAGTATGAGAGCACACGCAGGACTAGAGCTATGCTAAGCTTTGAGTAAGACAGTAAGTGGTAACAAACATGGCGCCGAATATCAACAATGCAGTACAAACGCCGAATTCACTTAAGTAGCTAAAAATGTTGAGAACAGTCACTTTTGGCTCATCCCTTGACCAGTTATAGTGACAGTTTATAAATCACAGATTGTGGATAATTTGGTGGACTAATAACGTCAAATTCGAAGAAATATTCCTCATCACCAAAACATGTAAACGAATCCTATCTAACCGAAGTGTTCAAGTTAGCAAGAAACATGATGTTTCATGTGTTACAAAATTATTTAATAACTTTTTTTTGCTTTCTAAAAATTTAAAACATGTGTGCAACAACAGCGGTTTGATGATTTGAAATAATATTTTGCTCCATTTTAATGTTGTTTATTTTGTATGCTGATACTTCAAGAAATATGCAGCTAATTATTTGTAAATTTACATCAAGAAAAGAAGTTAAGATAAAATTTTAATTCAATATTTTTTTTACTTAAGTAGAGGTTAAAATTTTTTATGGAAAAATGTATTTTCTTAAAATACAATGGTATCAATGGTTGTGTGTGGATATCCCATGGGCTATATCCCTTTGGAGTTTAAATATTTGACTGTTCTTACCCTATTGGTGTTGACATTGATTGAGGAGGGCCCACTGAAAAAGAAAGCCTTTTTATTATTTGATTATGCTCCCCACAGCTTAATCAATAATTATTTTAAGTTTTAAAATAATTTTTTATGCATAACTTTCTTTAAAAAAACATTTTAAAAAATATTACGTTTTTCATTTTAGATAGTAATACTAGGTGCATATGCACTGTTAACAAATGAAGTACTTCAAATTCCCACGAAAACCCACTAATTTTTTTGGAAATATAACTAAGTATTTGCTTGTATTAATGAAACCATATAAAATACTCACGAACTACCATAGCATCCTCCCAAGTTGTTGGGACAAATGACAAAATATTTGCTTGTGTCTACAGCACAGCCAGGGCCTATGAATCTCTCCCACCAGCCAGGTTTCATATTATCCTGTGGTCACATTGATTTACATGACTTAAAGTAAGTTATTTAGTTTAGCCCTGTCAAATTTGTAAAAGGTTCACTTTGTATCAATCAACAAACTCATTGTGACCATTAACAGGAACTACAATCTGGTCATAAGTCCATTTTTGGTGCTGTTGTACCTTGGCTCAGGACTATACTACATAATAACATTACTTCCAACCAGGTTTGTGTTGCCAATCAAGCAACAATTGGTTCGGTACTTGTGGGTTATATAAAAAGGGTCAATTTAAAAGCTGTCAAGTGAATCCATTGCTTTTGCTAGCTGGCGCCATGTATTCTATTTCCCAATTCTAATAAAGATGTAATAATTATTTCATGACTCTAATAGTGACAATAATTATTTCATGAGTCTTATAATGACAGAATAATTATTAAGTGGGAGAATGACAACTTCAATTTTAAGTTTATAAATCATTTAATTTGTACATTTTCTATTTCTATTTGTTTGGATTTTAAAATATTTTTCACATTGTTTTTATTATTTGTACATTTTTAACAACCGGTTTGGTAGAAAAGTCAACCGGCTCTAGACACACAGCGACTTTAAACTAGATTTTTGTTATCTTTAATCAAATTTTTTACTCACCACTGAGCTTCTTGCATGAGAGCTAGCAGAAAGGCCTGCCAACACTAACACAGCATTGCTGGCATCTACATTCAGAGTGCCCCATGTCTCATATGCAATTTCCACATTTGGAAGTACTCCACTGTTGAGTTTTAGCAGGAATGGTTTCTTGGAGGTGAACAATTTGTAACCTTTGGTCACATTGTCATACTGGGGTTCAGGGCCAGTGTTTTTTCTGTTAAGAGAAACATTTTTTTAAATTTATATTTTTTGATGACCAGAAAGAAAATTAATTATAATTTTAACAAATCTGACCAATTTTGTTTTCGCCACAAATAAACATTAATTTTTAAAAATTCATTTTTTGTTGTTGTGAAATGACATTGCTGATTAAACTTGTAGTTTCCCTGCTATGACTACTAGAGTCCTGCTCAGATCAATGGCATCCGTCTGCCATCTCAAAGATAAAATTTTAACACTATTAAAAAAATCCAAGGGTGATCTCATTTTTTAAAATTTAAATGTAATTTTTTTCTTTTGGTCACAACATTTGTGGAACAAGATGTGTGTCGCACATTTAAAGAAATCACCAAATCCCTGTGTAGTAATTAATGCTCAATTTAATCTTATTTGGGAATTTAAAATCAACGGATGGATATTCATTCAGTTTATTAATCCTTCTTTTAAAAATTGATTCTTGATTAGTTAAATCTAATTATTTAAGTATTAAAATGTTCATTAGAGTTTATTGTTCAATCTACCATTTAAAACATTAACGTATACAGAAATGGAAATAAATAATTGTGGCATTTGCCACTTATTAGGAATACAGTAACAAATGCTCTCAGTGTTACTGTTTTGGTTAAACCTAAAGCTATACTATAACACATGCACCGAAATTAAAAGTAACACAATGCTGTGTGCTGGGCCCTAAACTCATGTTTGGTCACTCGTGCCCAGTGAGTGACCAACGCATGATGCTGACGTCAATGTTCCCCTGTTTCCTATATGAGGTAGGTCCAATGCAGCCTAGTCATGTTGAATGGATAGAGACCACTTGTAGCAAGCAACATTTTAATCATTTCCCCCGTCTATCTGGCCTCTTCGGTAAAAAACATGATATATCCTTATTCTGTAAACTACATTTTCTTATGAGTTTGGGATGAGCAATTCCTGTTCATTACTGATTAAGTGGCGTTTTAGTTTAATTACTTGTTGAACTCATTTAATGTACCCCCTAACAATGAAATTGCCACAGCTGAACATATGGCCACACACCATGTCTTTTATGGACGCACTTGTGGGTGGAAGTTTCATCAAACAGCTAAAATTTATATAGTTCTAGTTACACATGTGCTGTTTGGAATAAATTAAGCATGTACACCAGTATCTAATTAGCGATTTTACTTTGAAGTGCTCAAGTTAAATGTACTACTATGCGCTCAAGCTTACATCGACCTGGTAAGCGGGATTGTATAATCCCAACAATCATATCATTATAGTAATTATACTGCCATGTGGTTTAAGTATGACATAGAAACCATGTGTACAACATTTCATTGCAATAGCCAAGTATCTAAAATTTTAGGTTAACTCCCACAAATAGTTTCTCAGGGTTTCCATGCTCAAAATAGGTAAGGGAATCAGCAAACATAAATATATTGAGATTGTACTGGATGCCCTCATATCTCACATAGATTCAGAGCGAAAACTGTGAACTTACCAAGTAAACAAAACACAGCATAAATTTTGTAATAATTAAATATTATAGGATTATTTTATTTTCCCTTTGGATACTCATGTTGGGTCTACTATTCTAATTAATATTGTTCCTGTTCATTTTTACTATCTAACCTGATTATGACTCTTATGAAAAATATGTTTATTGCTCGTTATGTATGTATGATTGTCATACTCTGAATAGACTGTTATATACAGAGTTATTCCCATGTGTTTATGAAATTATTGTCACACTTAGGATAATCTGAGTAAAACATTCATTACAAAGAGTTCTCTAACTTGTCTTTTTGCTAGTTATGTTTGTCACTTTAAATTACTTGTACTTTACAATGGCTCTTTTCAGATATTGTCCTTTTTTTCAACTTTTCATTCTCCATTTTTCTACTTCTGGTTACCATACTCTAAGAACAAATAAAAAAGCTACAGTTTTAAAGACCTGATTTCCTTGAGTATGTAAACTAAATTTTAAATTGTATTGCCAGCAACCAGCCATCACATATTTAAATATGTAACTTGGAATATTATTTATTTTTAATTGTTTGTAATTTGTGTTAACTCTTTGCAGTTCGTGGGTTTTTTGTTCTTTTTTTTCTTGTTCTTTTTTTTACATCATCTGACATGATGGGATACCATAGAAAGAGTAGCTAATTAATACCCATCATGTTATATATTTAATTTTTCAGAAATAAATGGAGATTCATATTTTATAAATTGTGCTTGAAAATCATTGTGTGTTTTCTTACAATCATGACTGAAGTGAGAAATGTTTTTACATTTTAACAACATTTTTGCCACAAACATCATACTGTAAGAAGGAAAAAAAAAACTATAGAAAAAAAGTTTAAAATTTGTTTTTTTAATTCTGCAATCATTACATACAAAATCCCCCCAATTTTTTTTTACAAATACAAATACAACTGTTAGTTGTTTTAATAAAAATAATTTTTTTGAAATATGCGTAAAAAGTGTTAAATTTTGACAAGTGACCTTATTATACAAAATTATTCCAATACAAAGTTTAAAACCTATTGTTTATATTATAAGTTTATATTTAATATAAATACACTATAAATATATTATAACAAATAACTTGAATAATTTTATTTTTAAGTTATTGAAATTTCAATAGATAATAAATAAATAGAAAAATAATAATAATAAAGCTTGAGCTTACATGACTAAATCAGGCCTAAAAAAATACAAAAATAGTCTAAGAGTCTTCTATGCTGAGGGGATGTTCTAACAATCAACAATTATTTCAATTAGATAGAAATGTTTATCACATTTCAAACATTTATTTACCAATACAGTCGGATAATCTTTCTTTTCGAGACAGTAACTCCTCATCATGGAATTAGACTCATGTCCATAAGTAAAGAAAAACAAATAAAGTGTTCTTTAGGTGTTATTTTCTTCCAGTTAGTGTAGAGGTGCTTCTTTTTCTTCTCTCATGTGTTTGGCTTAAGCATTGGTGTAGTCACAAATTTTCAACATGATCTCCTAACAGAGAAAGAGTGTTTGAAGAAATTTCCTGTGGACGATAATTAGTTTATTTGTAAATTGAAGGTTAGCATGACATAAAAGCAGGATTTTACTGATATAACACACTCATAACAATATTATAACAGTTGTAATAGTATAAATTATTATAAAATAAGTAAATAATTTATTACATTTTTAAAAAAGTGATTTTTTGGGGGGAAAAAATAATTATCCACCATAAAATCTCAATCTTAGGCCTATCATTAGTACTGCAATTATTTCAAATATTCCTTACCTGCAGTTTTTAGTTTTTCCATCTCATTTCTAGTTGTCTGCTTTTCAGAATCCAAAATATTGAGACCAGGTTTTCTTTTAGGGATAAACTAAGGTATGGCCTGAGGGGGACCCTAGTCAACATCTTCATAAGTCCACGTCAATTGACAATGTATTATCTGCACTGATTTGAGAAGAAAAAAATTTAAATATAAGGCTATATGAAATAAACTACCTAATAACATATTTTAAAAGGATAAATTAGAAACTTCCATTATTTACTCGTTAGAGTTAGGCAAAACACAAAAACACTGAATAATAAAATCAGCTGTTTGATCAGCTGATTATGTAAACAAATACTTTTATTTTTAAAGCCAATACACAATTGGAAAATAAAATTATCCTTACAAAATTGTAAGAGTATAAATAGGATACTATTATTAAATTGCAAAATATATTTTGTTGTTCAGGTTATTTAGAAATGTTAATTTGAGTTGCCTAATTGAGTGGACAGCTAGACTTACATTGTCTGAAACTGTACTTGTGTAGGAAAAGAAACATCCACGTCTTTATCCGATGGTGTTTTTATTATTCTGTATCCCAATCATCTGAAGATTTACTTAGGGATTCATATAAGTTAATTGTCCATTTTGTAATTTACATTTTTTTTTTTAAAGCAGCTGGCTCGATTCGAAATTCGACAAGAAAACAAAATGGAGGACGTAAACTTATCTCGGTGGTGTTCGTATTAAAATAATTTTATTTTAAAAACGATAATTGTATTTAAAACCTTAATTTTTATAAACCAAAACCATTTATTATAATACTAATTTTATTTAACTAAATAAAAAAATAAATATTACACAAAAAAAATGGACCATTAGTTTGGTAAGTTACGTAAAATATTGAGAATAGGTGAGCCTTCCTTATAAAAAATTGTCATACACTCTTATAGTGTATGAAGCAAGAACTACCTTCAGACTTACACTCTACTAAGACATGGAAAGTTTGTCTCTAGACCCCGAAAAGGAGTTTCCTCTGAACTAGTTTTTGTGAACAAGGATTCAGGAGGTGGAGTTTCTATCTGCCAAAAAAAACAAAAAACAATCAATCATCATCACCATTATGATTTTTTTTTTAAAGTGAGCAAACAGTTGGAAAAATGTTTAATCATGATTTTTTCTAAGGCCAGGCATCACAATTGTATTTGGACATTATTTTGTAAAAATATTTTAAAGCTGCATGACTATTTTCATTATATTCACTCTTATTATATTCATAACTTAATGAGTAAATCCATTATTAATTTTTTATCTTCTGGCTTTAATTTTAAAGAAACATGTATGTACCGGTATTAAAGAGTTTTTATTTATGCTGTTTTCCCCATAGCCTTAGAATCAGTAAAAATGTATAAAAGAGGAAATGTAACTGCTTACTTGTTTTAAAGGTGTGGAACAACTGGAGCCCCCAGAAGAATATTGCCTTAAGCATTCCAAATAACATTGGTTTATGGATTTTAAATTGGTCTTTTTAGAATCACCAAAACTTTGTCTTCTGATATTACTGTTTAAAATAGCATTCAAGGACCTGTATGCATTACAGCAAGTTCTCTTAAACAGATATGTCATGACACTGGATTGCATTAGGGTCATCCTCAGAGCTCTCTTAATCTAATTTGGAATCTGGAAAGGTCAGAAAAGAAAAGTTAATATCTTCTTATGTACAGTATAGGCCTTTCAACAACACATTACTGATATTTACTAAATTTTAGTGAATGCCTCATCAGACTAATTACATTAATTTAATGGGCTCGTTTAATAAATAATATTTTACTTTTAACCAGGGCTCTTTTGTCGTAGAACACACCTGATGGTCTACGGGCACCTTTTTCAATGGATTTTCCAAGGAACTTAAAAAAATTTGATGTTTGGTCCAAGTTGACTTGAATCACTCTGTCAAGCATAGCAGGTCAAGGAAAAATCATTAAAATGGTGCTTGTGGGCTGTTTGTGTGTCAAATATGATGCATTGTTTCTTTGCGCCACATTGGTTGTCATAGCACTGTTTCTCTTGTAGTGCTGCTCGGCTTGTGATTGGTCATGTGGTCACATGCTGTGTGGTTAATGTGGGCAGTACGATTACATTCTGTCAAACTACTGGCGGGTGTGTGTGGTTGTGCATACAGTGATTGAACAGTGGCGTAGGAAGGGGGGTGTGGGGCCTGCCCCAGACAGAACTACAATGTCTTCTTATATTGAGGGGTGCTATTTTTACCAACTGCAGTGGTTATTTGTAGAGGAGGAGGAGCAGAAAAAAGCTTGGTCCACCCGGGCTGCATACCTAACCTTAGCTACACCACTGCATGGAACGGTAAATAATTTCTATATTTAAAAAAACATTTGGTGAAATGAAAAAAAAATTACTCATTACATCTCAGCCACCTGTCCTGCTATTAAAAAAGCCAGAATATTAACAGAAACAACAACAGAATACAAAAATAAAGATGCTGTTAATATTTCTGAATCTGATCTTGAGAAGTACAGCCATACTACAAATTAGGGGTGTGCCGGACCCCGGTCCGGAATCCGGTTCCGCCGGATTTTGCACTATCCGGTGAAATCCGGTTCCGCCGGATTTACATGTATCCGGAACAACCGGATTCCGGAATCCGGAATATACCGGATTTCGGAATTTGCCAGATTTTGTGACTCACCGGATCATAATCTGAAATAAAAGTAATTCTCTTTCCCGAATTTCACACGATCACGATACATTAATCGATTGTTTCGAGCGTTGAGCTTGTTTAATGTTTAATATTCCGTACATACCAGAGGCTAGAGTCAGCACCGCTAATAGTGGCCAATAGTGTAGGGACTTTGAT
>CAXITT010000307.1:576848-602941 GCA_964033795.1 Lymnaea stagnalis | reverse complement strand
CCCCCCCCCCCTCTAATCAATGTTCCCTTTAAGCTGCCCGGGCGGCTGCACAGCTATCTCACAGATGCAGCGCAGCAGTTTTGAGTATCGCGCAGCAAATTTCCATGTAAGTGTGTGTTTGTGGGCTGTAAAATTTTGCCCACAAAAAAAAATGATGCTGTAAAACTTTGCACACAGCTGTATGATTTTGCACAAGAACCAAGAAACCTTAGAGGGAACATTGCCCCCCATGTAGCTTCAGTGTTTGGTGCCCAGGAACCAGATTCATTTTTAGGCCCCCCTCAACTCTGAAACCCATTATTTTCATCAGTGAAGTACCATCAAAGCCCATTGTGGCACCTTTACTAGTCTGGCACCCAGGGAAATCTGCCTACCCTTAGCTACTTCTCTTTACAACACCCCCCCCCCCCACCACTCCTTCCCTGATGTGTGATTTGATTATGATATAAGATTATTCTTAATTGATCCATTAAATGAAAAATTAAAAACAATTTCATAGCACATTAATTTTCAGCACATAAATAAATACATATTTTAGCTAAGACTACAGTCTACATTTTACAATTTTAAAAATTTAAACACAGACACAAGTTTAGATAGTCTAAAGTATTTATTGTAGAAATCAGCCATCAATGAACTCCTTTGGTAATAATGAATTAATTGGTGATCATTTAGATTTGGAGCCACTGGGGGATAGGCCTATATTATAATTAAATTGATTATATTCTAGGCCTATATACTATATAATATTATAATATAGTTATAGTCTAAAGACCCCCCCCCCCTTCATTATGTATACTATAACTAGGCCTAGATCGTGGACCTTCTTGAAGTTCTTGATATTTTATTAAAAATTAAGCTCTTTATTTTTAGTAGGTTAAGTTAAGTTAGTTCTGTTAATGTTTTTAACGTATTTTATTCATGTAAGACCTGAAAGTTGTTAATAGAACTATCCAGTTTGACACGATTGCTGTCTCTGTGGAACTATTTCTGAGGCCCGAGGCAATCCCAAGAATTGGTGCCATTAGGCATTAGGCCAAAATTAGGCATTGGTGTTAGGGATACAGGTTAGGTTTAGGGCTACATTTACAATATAATTAATTACACAACTACAATCACAAGTCATACCAGACAGTAGAAATCCCCCGTTGGTCACACTCAACAACACTGACATCAGTGAGTTAGTGGTGAACTAGAGACTCCCTGCAGAATTGAGTTTTTAGTCAGTGTGACTCAGCAAAAACTTGGACTTTGTGTAAATTTTAAGGACGAATGCCACTATTTTATCGAATTTCACGAATGTATCCCTAAATCGATCCCTAAGCCTAACCTGAACCCTAAATCGATCCCTATGCCTAACCTGAACCCTAGGCCTAGATAGATCCTAAAAACTAACCTAAGTCTAAACCCTAATTCACTGCAACTATAATTAATAAACACACAAAAGACGCCGTGGCATCCCTCCTTAATTTAGCCAAACTTGGAAAACGTGTTAAACTTTAACTGTATTATTTGTAACACACCGTCGCGTCATACTTACTACATCCCTGTAACTGTATGAAGTAAGGAAGTCTTGAAATTGTGAGACCAAATCTTTTACTTTTGTAATACAATATCAATAACAAAAGGAGGTTTTTCGTATGGTTGTAGTTGTTCGTAAACGGAAGAATTAAGTAAATCAGGTCAAAGGTTATTACGACTCGGTTAAATGACAAAATTATCACGTTGGCACGGCATGATTTAATTTGGCGTGTAAGTTATATCATGCCAAGAGTCAAGAGCAATAAATGAATAATAAATTTGTCTAATTTAACAAGCTGCTATTCTTACATCTTAATCTTATTATTAAAAATCTTTTTACCCAATTTTTTCTTTTACTCTGATGAAACAGTAGCGCCTAAACTTTAAAAAAAAAATTTAAAAAAAACATTATTATATATGCATTTTCAAATATTTTATTAATATTCGAATGTACCACCCGCTTTTACACTGCAGATTTATTTCACAAATTATTTCAGAAAAACAAAAGAAAAAAGTACGCACCGAACGCATTTGCGATATTTTTACGAATCTTATTTCGGGGGCACTCTTAAATGACGTCACTCAAATTCTGCTAATTTGTACCTCCCCTCCTCCCAATCACAATCGTCTAAAAGAAAGTTAGACTACCCTCAAATATAACGTCACAAATCTCTGCAGCACTCCCCACCTCCCAACCCTTATTAAAATTCCATGTGCCCACAACTGTCCTTTACAAACCTTTAAGAAATTCACCTCCCATGGATTTCAAATTACTGCACCTACGTCAAAACATTTCAGTTGAACAGTGGTTCTTAATCAGGGGTAAAAGTACCTCCCCAGCCCTGAGGTGCGGAAGACCAGAAAATGGTATTTGCTGCCATTTCTTATTGTTGCTGCTTTAAAAAGCAACATCCAATAAAATAAGTTTTTATGCATCTTGATTAGCAGCAGTATGCTAAATTTTTTTTCCTACAAATTTTTGTTAGCGCTTTACTTGTATTAGTATTAGTAATGTTTTTTCTTGTTTATACAAATTTAAATAAAGAAATAAAAATACGATAACTAAATAATTTAATTATTTTCAAAGTCTATTACAATATAATTTTATATTTTTATACTTTTTTTTTTGTGTCGAGGTGGGGGGGGGGGTGTTTAAAAAAAAAGCTTAAAAATCCCTTACCTAGAGCATTTACTAAGACATTCCCCCCCCCCCACCGCGTCAACCATTTTTTTCGTTCCACCCCAATTCACGTGGTAGTCTTAATTCTATGACTCCTGTCTCCACATTTAGACATAAATTTACTCTACTGTCAATGTCACTACTTATACCAATTTTATCCTCCTCAGTGGCGGCCTCTAAATTGATCAGAAGCCATTTTTTCGGACCTCGCATACCTGTACTGATTCTCTCAGTGATCGTAGATTAAAAATAAAATAATTATAATTGCTGTATTAAAGAATAACGTTAATAATGTCTGTAATTAAGATTCATTGAAGTGCAATTTTTTAAAACTGTAATATTCCGCTTTTCATGTGATGCCATAATGCCTAAGGCCCCACCCCCCACCCGTCACAAAAATGTGTCCACCCCCAGACGCGTGACGTCATACCCCCCCCCCCCCCCCCCCCCATATCATCATACAATTTGTCACACAATTAAGACACCCCCAAAACAGCTTGCCAAAAAATCATGACCCCCCCCCCCTCTAATCAATGTTCCCTTTAAGCTGCCCGGGCGGCTGCACAGCTATCTCACAGATGCAGCGCAGCAGTTTTGAGTATCGCGCAGCAAATTTCCATGTAAGTGTGTGTTTGTGGGCTGTAAAATTTTGCCCACAAAAAAAAATGATGCTGTAAAACTTTGCACACAGCTGTATGATTTTGCACAAGAACCAAGAAACCTTAGAGGGAACATTGCCCCCCATGTAGCTTCAGTGTTTGGTGCCCAGGAACCAGATTCATTTTTAGGCCCCCCTCAACTCTGAAACCCATTATTTTCATCAGTGAAGTACCATCAAAGCCCATTGTGGCACCTTTACTAGTCTGGCACCCAGGGAAATCTGCCTACCCTTAGCTACTTCTCTTTACAACACCCCCCCCCCCCACCACCCCTTCCCCGCTGTGTGATTTGATTATGCTATAAGATTATTCTTAATTGATCCATTAAATGAAAATTTAAAAACAATTTCATAGCACATAAATTATTAAATTGATTATATTCTAGGCCTATATACTATATAATTTTTTAATATAGTTATAGTCTAAAGACCCCCCCCCCCCTTCATTATGTATACTATAACTAGGCCTAGATCGTGGACCTTCTTGAAGTTCTTGATATTTTATTAAAAATTAAGCTCTTTATTTTTAGTAGGTTAAGTTAAGTTAGTTCTGTTAATGTTTTTAACGTATTTTATTCATGTAAGACCTGAAAGTTGTTAATAGAACTATCCAGTTTGACACGATTGCTGTCTCTGTGGAACTATTTCTGAGGCCCGAGGCAATCCCAAGAATTGGTGCCATTAGGCATTAGGCCAAAATTAGGCATTGGTGTTAGGGATACAGGTTAGGTTTAGGGCTACATTTACAATATAATTAATTACACAACTACAATCACAAGTCATACCAGACAGTAGAAATCCCCCGTTGGTCACACTCAACAACACTGACATCAGTGAGTTAGTGGTGAACTAGAGACTCCCTGCAGAATTGAGTTTTTAGTCAGTGTGACTCAGCAAAAACTTGGACTTTGTGTAAATTTTAAGGACGAATGCCACTATTTTATCGAATTTCACGAATGTATCCCTAAATCGATCCCTAAGCCTAACCTGAACCCTAAATCGATCCCTATGCCTAACCTGAACCCTAGGCCTAGATAGATCCTAAAAACTAACCTAAGTCTAAACCCTAATTCACTGCAACTATAATTAATAAACACACAAAAGACGCCGTGGCATCCCTCCTTAATTTAGCCAAACTTGGAAAACGTGTTAAACTTTAACTGTATTATTTGTAACACACCGTCGCGTCATACTTACTACATCCCTGTAACTGTATGAAGTAAGGAAGTCTTGAAATTGTGAGACCAAATCTTTTACTTTTGTAATACAATATCAATAACAAAAGGAGGTTTTTCGTATGGTTGTAGTTGTTCGTAAACGGAAGAATTAAGTAAATCAGGTCAAAGGTTATTACGACTCGGTTAAATGACAAAATTATCACGTTGGCACGGCATGATTTAATTTGGCGTGTAAGTTATATCATGCCAAGAGTCAAGAGCAATAAATGAATAATAAATTTGTCTAATTTAACAAGCTGCTATTCTTACATCTTAATCTTATTATTAAAAATCTTTTTACCCAATTTTTTCTTTTACTCTGATGAAACAGTAGCGCCTAAACTTTAAAAAAAAAATTTAAAAAAAACATTATTATATATGCATTTTCAAATATTTTATTAATATTCGAATGTACCACCCGCTTTTACACTGCAGATTTATTTCACAAATTATTTCAGAAAAACAAAAGAAAAAAGTACGCACCGAACGCATTTGCGATATTTTTACGAATCTTATTTCGGGGGCACTCTTAAATGACGTCACTCAAATTCTGCTAATTTGTACCTCCCCTCCTCCCAATCACAATCGTCTAAAAGAAAGTTAGACTACCCTCAAATATAACGTCACAAATCTCTGCAGCACTCCCCACCTCCCAACCCTTATTAAAATTCCATGTGCCCACAACTGTCCTTTACAAACCTTTAAGAAATTCACCTCCCATGGATTTCAAATTACTGCACCTACGTCAAAACATTTCAGTTGAACAGTGGTTCTTAATCAGGGGTAAAAGTACCTCCCCAGCCCTGAGGTGCGGAAGACCAGAAAATGGTATTTGCTGCCATTTCTTATTGTTGCTGCTTTAAAAAGCAACATCCAATAAAATAAGTTTTTATGCATCTTGATTAGCAGCAGTATGCTAAATTTTTTTTCCTACAAATTTTTGTTAGCGCTTTACTTGTATTAGTATTAGTAATGTTTTTTCTTGTTTATACAAATTTAAATAAAGAAATAAAAATACGATAACTAAATAATTTAATTATTTTCAAAGTCTATTACAATATAATTTTATATTTATATACTTTTTTTTTGGTGTCGAGGTGGGGGGGGGGGTGTTTAAAAAAAAACCTTAAAAATCCCTTACCAAGACCTTTTCCTAAAAATTTCCCCCCCCCCCCCCCCCCCACCCTTTTTTTNTGTACTGATTCTCTCAGTGATCGTAGATTAAAAATAAAATAATTATAATTGCTGTATTAAAGAATAACGTTAATAATGTCTGTAATTAAGATTCATTGAAGTGCAATTTTTTAAAACTGTAATATTCCGCTCTTCATGTGATGCCATAATGCCTAAGGCCCCACCCCCCACCCGTCACAAAAATGTGTCCACCCCCAGACGCGTGACGTCATTTATAGATGGCCTCGTAGCGCAATTATATATAATTTTATTTCGTGAACTCAATGGCAATGCATTCTCTTCATCTTCCTCTTGAAAAGTAGGAAAACTGATTTTTGGGTTTTGATATTGGCGGGTGGGTCTGAAAATTTGAAAGAATGCGTTGTCATTGGAAATGAGTAAATGTGCTAAGTTTCAGCTCGATAGGTTGTTGGGAAGTGAGTCAATTAGCTGTCCAAAAATGTTGCGAGCTAGCCACGAAAAGAGTGAAGTTAATCTAAATGATTTAATCAAACAACTCCTAAAAACAAAGATGTTCCTATCAATCATTTGTAACATGTCATATTGAGTAATGGGGTGGGGGGTGGAAATATGACTAAAGATGCATACAAGAAACATACTTTATAGGAATCTCAATTAAGCGCCCCCCCCCCCCCCCCCCCCACCTCGCAACCTCACTTTTTTTTCACGCCCCTGAACTATATTAATATTCTAATGACCCACCCGCTTTTACATCACAGATTTATTTCAACAACACTTTTAGAAAAACAAAATAAAGTGTTTTAAAAAAAAAAGAATCTCATGTAGCACAGTTATCAGAAATGTTATGTTATCTTCCCTTTGAAAAACAGGAGACACTGAATAATGGGGGTTGGGGCTAAAAATTTGACAGAATGTGTTGTCATTAGCAAAGAGTCTATGTTCCAAGTTTCAGATTGATGGGAAGTGGGTCAATGAGCCATCTGAAGATTTTGCCCGCCAGCCACCCAAGAACAAAAGCGAAGTTAATATAAATGATTTAGAACACAAAATCTTTTAAGATTATTTTATACTGTGTTAGTGAAGACTCATTAAATTAACAAAATTCTTCTTCTTTGCTAGGTACTTGTGGTACATAGGCAATTCAAATTTGTTTCCATTTATTTTTTGTTCTGAGTTAAGTTAGTCCTGAATTTAGGCAACCTCTTCCCAAAAAAGTATACAATACACAATTTTAAGATCTTTATGCAGTAATGCAATTATTGGGATTTTGTGATATGATGCAATGTAACATTTGAGATTGTGATGTGAGGTTTAGACAACATTTATTAGGACTATGTGATGAGGTTATGTGTAATACTTGTGATTATATTATATGATGAGGTAATGTGAAATTTGGGATTATGTGATGAGGTAATGCCACATTTTGGATTTTGTGATGTTTTGGGATGATTATATTTTTGTGTCTTGCTGATAAAATTGAAGTTTCCATTTGAAGATGCAGGCCAATTAAGTCAAGACTATAAACAGATATTTATATTAAGATATAAACAAACACTTTAGTTAGAGGAATACTTTTTAGCGAAAATGAACCCATTAAATTTGATAGCTGTTAAAGAGATTTAGTATTTCCCATAACTGAACTCTTTGATGCCAAGTAAATAGTACAGAAACAATGGGCTTTGGCTGATAATATGCAGGTAAAAGAGAACTTTACTGAAGGTTTATTGACATAATAGGACATTGTGCTGCTGATTATGGAAACGAAAGGACATTGTGTTGATAGTGTATGCACATGACAGGACATTTTACTGATGGTGTATGGAGAAGTAACAAAGGCAATTTAAAATCAAACAACTTTTACTCATTATAATTCTAGTCAACAAATAATTTCATGATAAAATTCTCGCTATATATCAAACATTACAATAATGTCACAAATAAAATTACATCCATATTTAATTTTGATGGCAGAAAAAGAATAAAAAGATTGAACCTTTATTATATTTTACAACATCTAGAATTTGGAATTGATCAAGGCAGCCATTCATGTTATATATGAGAAAATATAGAAAACCATTGGCTATATCTGCACTGCAATGAACATTCAGTCAAGTGATGACAGCTATTCCACCAGGTGGTCAGAAAGCAAATGGTCCATTCGACCAGGTGGTCAGAAAGTAAATGGTCCATTACAGTTGATCAAATGACTTGTCTACAGAACATGCCTCAATACATAGGTGTTTGAAATGGCTTTGAATACAAGTCCTGTTTGGCATAGATATGCAGGACAAGTCCTTATATTTTATCACAGCACTATTGACTGGTATAACTGGCCAAATGCTAACACTTACTTAAATGCATTTAATTCTTATTAGTGGCTCAACTAATTTGACCTTCTTTGTTACATTTCTTCTTCATAATAACATTTACTTTTCCATATTTCTCTGGGTTTTCTCCGGGTATTCTCTGGACCTCCCAATTTTTGTATACATACAAATACATAGCGCTTCAATTCATTCACAAAGATGTTCAAAGAAATTAAAATTATACTGAAATGTCCTTTACAAAACAGTGATAGAATTATGGCAGTTAAGCTAAATAAATAAGCCAAGTCACATGTTCAGTCTATTCGTGGGAGTGTCATTTACACAAATATTTATTTATTTCTCACATTCTTTATTTAAATTAAATTCTAAAAAAATATAATGAAGAAATGAATAAATCCTAACCCTTCCCTTTCAAAATGAAATAAAACCAACACCCGAAAGTCACTGAACTGCATGAGTTTACAAGAACAATTTTAGAGTAGGACAAGATAAATCAAACTGTCTGGGTCTTAAATGGATCATAACACTACTTAGGACTTGATATAATACATACAAAAACAAAAATGGACCATCCAACTGAAATTGGTTGCGCAAAACATTTAAATTTTTTTGCATGTCTTTTTGTTTGTTGCTGTTGAGTGCTATTGAGTGGATTTAATCAAACTACAAGTAAGAGTAGTGAAGACTACGAATAAAAAATGAATATCTTGTTGAAAGTTGGTCAAAATACAAACTAATAATACATTTGAAAAAAATATAGTAAAAAGAAATTACTTCTAATACTATTTCAAAACCAAATACAGCTTAATAAAAAAATACTTTAACCCACTCCTCCTTCACCTACTTTTCATATTAACCCTTTCATAGAAGATCTTAAGAAAAATAAAATGTTTAAAAGTCTAAAAATAAATGAAATTTAAAATATTACCATAAAAATAAAATTTATTTAAAGAAATTACTTTTAAATCATAATAATTTTCACAAGTTTTCTGCCATATTTGTCGGCCATTATCAGTATAAACGACAGATTTCACTAAATAGAATCTCAAAGTCGCGACTGTCTCATCTTCAAACATAAGATCATCAATACCACTTTCTATGCAAATTTCACTAGATTCTAAATTGGTCTTTTCCATAACTTCATCATCTAAATTTGTTATGAACTTATCAACTGCTTGGAAAAGCCATGCTAAAATTCTAACAATGCCATGCTAAAATTCTAAAAAAGCCATGCTAAACTTCTAACTCTTGTAACTTAAGTAATGAATGAGTAAGAAATCATTCAGATTTCTTGATAAAGATGATAAATGTTCATGTGAGGACAGCACTGAGGTTTTGAAATGGTGTTCTATGGGAGTTAGTTTTCTAAAAAAAAAAGCACAAAAAAAAAAAAAAAAAAAAAAAAAAAAAAAAGAATTTACAAAAAATAAAAAAAAAAAAAAAAAAAAAAAAAGCAGAGCAGTGGGTTTGGCAGGTGTTTTGAAGGAAATCGAGGAGGGCACCAAACAAGGTTTGGTCAAAGAAGTTTGTGTTGCTTAATTGGTTGTTACTAAATTATATTTAATCACTCACATTTATTAGTCCAGGCAAAGCATGCATATTTATGCTTAAAAAAAAAAAAAGAATTATATAATTTTTGTTCCACAAGAATCTATGCAATAATTTGTGTGATAAAAGAATATAATAATGAATTATTTCCTTAGAACATAACATATTTTTTTTCATGATGCATAAACAACCAATATGGCTGCCATGAATACATTTCAAATTTGCCCTCTAAAATTATCTATGGATATAATAATAATTATAATAATGTTGGTTTAACAATAATCTATTAAGAATGACTGGTACTGGTAAAGGTAAAAATAAGGGTTTCACCTTTCACCTCTGCTAATAAAGTACTTTGAAAAAATATATAATGATTAAACAGGAAACACAAGTGCATTATATAAATCATGTGATCATAGATTTCACATCTTAATCTGATTAAACTTTTTTGTTAAAGGAGACCCAGCAGATTTGACATTAAAACAAGAATAAAAATGAAATCATTGCAAATAATAAATAAAACAGTAGGGTAAAAAATCATGACAAAAGGATGTGACAAATAAGATACACGTTAGTTTTGCCATATACTTCTTTCAACTTAAATATTTGGACAAATAATTCAACAAGAATTGAACAAATTGTTTGTCAATATATCTCTTCCATTCAAAATATTTGGACAAAACATCCTAAAGATGGAATAAATGATTTTTCCATATATCTATGCCATTCCAAATATCTGGAAAAACATTTAACAAAATTGAATAAATTATATCCTTACAGCCAAAAATGTATACATCTTAGAATAAACAAATGTAGTTTTTTTTTTAATAACCCATCTTTCTACAAGGATACAAGGGAACTTTGAGGAAATGTGCTGACCGAGAGAAAGTGGGGTGTATGTACATGAAACGCTGAGAAAAGTTGACTTGACAAGAACAGAGGTATAACATGGAGCAACTGGCATGAAATAATTACAGTCATGCATTGAGATGATAAGACTTGAAGGCATCAATCAACAAATGTTCTCAATCCAGTCTAAGTAATTTCAATGAAATAACCTCAGAGAAACCTATTTCTAGGTATGTTTACCATACTCAAGGGTATGTTTACCATACTCAAGGGTATGTTTATTATGTGTTGGTATTAATATTAACATCCTGAGGCTTGAATTATTCGAACCAATCAGCTTAATTAAAAGTTGAGTCAAAGGTCACTTGGGATAGGCTCGACGTTGACCGTATTTCAGCCCCGGGCCAGCAGCAGACAGGGGCTGACCAGTGGATCCTGCTTGCAGACTGGAAGGATTAAAGAGGACAGGCATGCTGGGTTGGCCTGAGGTTGTGGTTGGCTGGCCTGAGGTTGTTGGCTCCCCTGAGCTCTGTAAATAAATTAAGCACACATTGGAATGTTACATTTAAATTGTTTAGTTTAAGAGAAGCAATTGATCATCATGCATAGAGAGAAGACGAGATAAACTTCAAACTTCCTGAATAATTGTTTGACTGACTTGTGTTACGGATAAAGGCAGAAACTCACCTTGAACATAGTTAATGTTATTGGATATTAACATGATTTAGGCAAGAATTGAAACAAGTCTCTTGTCACAGGAATAAAGAAGGAAACTTAGCTCAAAAAATTTCAATAAAGGTGAAAAAATAATGGACTTAGTATTTATGGTTGAATAAATTGGGCTTGTTTAAATTGGATGTTGTTTACAAGCATACAGGGTAAATCTGTTAGAAATTAATACTTGAATAAATCTGATGATTATTTCAATAATGAATTTTCTCACAGTTAAGATGACCTCTGTGTAAAGTAACCACACACGTTAAATAACTAATGCAAAGTGTGAGTTAGTCAAGCCATTGACTCTACAACATACAGACATACATACCTACAGTAAGTCTAGGGCACACCTACAGTGGACCTACTGTGCATTAAGTGCTACTTAAAGCCACTATTTATTGTCATAATTACAGCCTCCTGACAAGTGAAGCCGATTACTATTAAAAGTCTTGTACTATAGAAATCTTGGCAGTAATATTATACTTCATGAATAAATTAACAACTTTCAAAGTTTCAAAAGTTTGCAGTTTTGTAAAATCAGTTACAACACATCATGATTGGGAATGTTGATTCCTATGTAACAGTATGTACCATTTGCATCTAACATGCCATACTGCTAATGTTGAAAGCTTACAATCTCCACACAGCTCAATGTCAGTAGTTGAAATTTGTATGTTAAAACTGACAGTGACATGACAATCTTCAGTGTTTGAAACTGACAGTGACTTGATAATCATTGAGTGTTCAAACTGACAGTGGTTTTACAATCTTCAGTGTTTGAAACTGACAGTGACTTGATAATCATTGAGTGTTCAAACTGACAGTGGTTTTACAATCATTGAGTGTTCAAACTGACAGTGGTTTGATGATCTTTGAGTGTTCAAACTGACAGTGGTTTGATAATCTTTGAGTGTTCAAACTGACAGTGGTTTGATAATCTTGAGTGTTCAAACTGACAGTGGTTTTACAATAATTCAGTTCCTGTTTACAAGCATACAGGATGGTGTACCCCTCCAAAAAAGGATTGCAAATCTGTTTGAAATTAATACTTATTATTATTCTGACTATTTGACTAATGAATGTTCTCACAGATGATCCCTGTCATAAAGCTTGTCAGAGTAATTTTATGGATAAAAAAAAATTAATTTTTATGTAGCTTTTTATTTAAAAAAAAAAAAAAAAGATAAGTGTGAAATCAAACTTTAATTGTGATACTAGTGATTATTCTTCTTCTATATTTTGAGGGCCCACTATCAATGTATTGATCATTCTGGCTCCTCTTCATAGATAGACTTCAGATGGTTTCTTCTTAGATAGACTTCTGAAGGTTTCTTCATAGCTAGACTTCTGAGGGTTTTGTCATAGCTAGACTTCTGAAGGTTTCTTCATAGCTAGACTTCTGAGGCTTTCATCATAGCTAAACTTCTGAGGGTTTCATCATAGCTAGACTTCTGAGGGTTTCATCATAGCTAGACGTCTGAGGGTTTCATCATAGCTAAACTTGTGAGGGTTTCATCATAGCTAGACTTCTGAGGGTTTCTTCATAGCTAGACTTCTCAGGGTTTCATCATAGCTAGACTTCTGAAGGTTTCATCATAGCTAGACTTCTGAGGGTTTTGTCATAGCTAGACTTCTGAAGGTTTCTTCATAGCTAGACTTCTGAGGCTTTCATCATAGCTAAACTTCTGAGGGTTTCATCATAGCTAGACTTCTGAGGGTTTCATCATAGCTAGACGTCTGAGGGTTTCATCATAGCTAAACTTGTGAGGGTTTCATCATAGCTAGACTTCTGAGGGTTTCTTCATAGCTAGACTTCTGAGGGTTTCATCATAGCTAAACTTCTGAGGGTTTCATCATAGCTAGACTTCTGAGGGTTTCATCATAGCTAGACTTCTGAGGGTTCCATCATAGCTAGACTCCTGAGGGTAATGTCATAGCTAGACTACTGACAGTAGTGACAGTGTAGTGTATCAGCTGGGTCTGTGTCTTGAGAAACAGTTTGAAATATATCACAGTCCTTTCAGGCACAGTTTAACTAACTATATCACAAGATGGCTTAAATGCACACTTAAAAAAAACAAAAAACAAAAAAAACATACATTTTATAGAATCGTCTTTGTAAGCTACATTTCAAGTAAGGTGTAAAATTATATTTGTTGGCGTGAAGATATGAAGAAGACATTAAATATTTGCCTACTCAGGTTTTCATTGAGTTTGGACTGAAATGCTAATTTTTTTAGAGTGCTGACAGGGAACAGTCTAATTAAAATCTATTTGATGGATTACTTTAAGTATTTATACATTTTAACCATTATGCAATATTCTATAACTGGTACTTTAATTTTCCAGAAGTAGACATTTTGTGTTATACAGGAAGTGCTATAAAATCAATAGTAAATGAAATAAAATAATTACTAATTTTTTTATCAATTGATATTTTGGCAAACATTAGGGAAACAGTAAAGAGAATATATGTTCTTAGCAAAAGTAATACGCTTATTACTGAAGCTTAAAAGAAACTATTGTCAATATTTTAGAAAATAATGTTAATAAGAGATAAGATGTACATTTTAATGTTATTTTACAGCGATTAATACATCATGCGGCACAGGATGAGTATAATCTGGCTTGTGATGCAATGGACGTTAGTGGTAAATAGATTAATATTTAAAATAACTTGAGATGGAACGTTAACTGGTTTACAAACACTTAAGAAATCAACTAATGAGCACAGTTATTTCAATACAACCAACCTCTATTCCCTCCAGTTTATAACTGAAGTATAGAGATCCTGGTGCAAGTTTGCAAAACTAATCTCCAGTGCTGTCATAGTACTAGAGGTTTCAGTTGAAAGAAGTGCCCCACCCCCCCCCCCCCCCCCCAATCTATTTTCACTTTTCTTACATAAGAGATCTAAGGTAAAGTTTTCTTCTCTAGATGATTGCTATAAAGTGTATTGCTTGAATAGATTTGAAATGAATTAATTAAAATAAAGATGTGGTACCAGTTATGGCCAAATGGTTGAATGAGTGAAGATTAATCAAGGAATAAAACTAGTGGGCAGCGAGAAGACAGATATGCTTCTCCCCATGGGCAATTGGTAACTTATTTAATGTTGTTATCATTACTTACTTTCTTTAATAGGAATCAGTTTATTATTGTCACTATAGAAATAGTTTATTTTTATCATTAGATACTACAGAAATTGTTTGATTATATCAACGAAATGCTACTGTTATAAAACTAATTCAGTGTTGTAATAACAAAATTCTAAATAAGGGCTCTTAACCTGGGCTCCACTGGACCTGTATGTATGAGCCTAAGGATTCAGTTGGCCTAGAAAAAGGGGGAAAACTAATAAGGATGTTGTGTTTGTCCTCAAAACCTAGTTTAATTTTTAGAACTTGATCAAAGTTACTTAGTGAGTGAATGGTACACTTTTACTTTAAGAACACTTGTGCTGTTACAATCACTAGATGCTAGAGGATTAACTCAATGCTACTATAGCCACTAGATGGTGAAGAGAATATAAATTGTATTTATAATCCCTGGATGCTAGAGGAGAATATAATTTATTGTAATTGTAACAATATCTAGATGCCGTAGGAGTGTGCAGAGATTACAGAGGTTAAAACAAGAAGTCTCCAAGCTTGAGTTTACAACAGCGCTGTAAGCTACTGTTAATACAAGGATTAGAATGTTGATAGGAAAAACTGGATTACCTCAGCAAAATAATGTTGAATTTCTTGGGACAATGAGCTCACAGAACTAGAGCGAGAAAACTGCAACATCAACCACAACAACATCAGCAACTAGGCTATGCACCAAGTGCTTAAATATTCTAGTTTCTTTTTCTCAATGCAATTAGTTCTGGCAAGTAATTTGCTGTAGTTAGCTCATTGGGAGGTGCTTCAAATTAATAAATTACATAATGCAAGCAGATAGGAAAATATTTACTCTGTGGGTTTTTGAATATTACAACAGTGAAACATTTATTCTAGAGAAAGCCAAGATAACATCATTAAATAATTAATTATTGATTCATTTCTCAGTAAATATAGAAGGCGATATTTCTATTTATTAATATGATAACAGCCCAAACATGCAAGTAAGTGGCTATTTTTAGGTGATCCTGTCACAGAGTTTGTTGCAGGTCATGCTTTCCACCTGGCTGATGATACATGTGAGGATGTACTTTGAATAACTAATGGGGCTCTACACTGCACTATTTACTATCTACATGTTTGTAAAATATTTGACAATTGCCCAAAATATATTAATTCTAAATGGCTACTGGAGCTGTAGACAAAGAATATCAATTTATTATTATTATTACAAGAAATAACCCACCAAGCAATGGCGGCGCAAATGCCTTAACTTCCCATCTACTGAATTTATTGTCAAAAGATGCATTTCCGTAGCACACTTTATGCAAATCCTAATTAGTTTCTTACTTCTGGAAACATTTTAATGTGCCTCTATTGAAAATATATGTTATATTGTTTTAATCTTTTGCACTAATTTTGGAAAATCATTAAGCCTGGATAATGACCCACTGCCATTAACTTGATTGTTTTTAAAACTAGTAATCAGCCAACATAAAAGCATCCTGTGGCAGTTTGCAATAATGTCTGATATTTTAGAAGCATGTGGATAGTAAATAATATATTTCCATGTGAGAATGAAATAGAAACACATTATTTAGCCAATGTTAATCAACTGAGTTTCACATATTTAAAAACTAATTTCAAGAAGAGATAAATTTAGTGTGAATTGTGATTAACATACAGAAATTTTCTTTCAATCACTTCAGTGAGTTAAATAGAAGCACATCATTTGTGAGTCAATTGTGCAAAATATGTTCTGTGTACATAACAACAGGAATTAATATCTTTCTGTAAATGGAAACAGAATTTTCATCATCAGCCAATAGGAACTAATACCTTTATAAAAATGGAATCAGAATTTTCATCAGTAACCAAAATGATATATTTCAGGAAGTCAATAATATTTCGGCGATGTACTCAATTTATTACATTTATTTATTAGAATCTTTCTGGCATTTCTGAACAATCTGATTTTATTTTTTACTGCTTAGAGTGCAGCTGTATTGAACACATAAAAGTTGAATAAGAGGTCAAGAGGAATTGGTATATTATTGTGGTATACTATTATTAGGATGACTGAGATTTTTCTTTAGGAAATAAAAAAAGATAACATGGTTTCCTGATCCCAATTTCAATATAACATATGTTTGAATATAAATATTAGTACCTGATCAGTGTTTGCAGGTACCCCTAGTAAGTTACTGTTATTGGCATCTTTGGTGGTGGCTGAAGCTGTGGACAATGAATATCAATTATGTTTTATTATTATTATTATTATTATTATTACTACTAGAAATAACCCAACAAACAATAGCGACAGCAATGCATGAACTTCCCATCTTCTCAAGTTACTTGACAAAACATGCATTCAAGTAATACACTTTATAAGAATCTCAATTATTGCTAATTTCTAAGATTATTATTTTGCCTGTCAACTGAACACAGCATTATTGCAAAACATAAGAAATCTAGAGAATTATTATTAGTCATTATTGTAAATAATGTAAGAATGTTGCATATTTTTACAGTTTTTTTTTCTGTTAAGTTGTTAATCTAAAAGAAAAGTTGATACTAGGCACTAAATAAAAGGAAAAAAGAGTAAACATTAAATTTTAGTACAGTGGAACCTCACTAGAACGCGATGATCCATAAAATCGGATCGCGATAAAAGCGGGGTCGCGTTAATGCGCAGTTTTACAATATTTAACTTTTTTTCTGAGAACATATACGTGTATACTATTCATAGTTCTACCAGAAGAAAGCCTCGTTTTCTGCATTAATTTTGATACTAGTTTGAACATAGTGCGTTTAGGGGCTCATTTTCTACGATATTTGGAAAAGTTGTGATTTTTTCCGCTTTAAAAAATGGCTTTCCAAGAAATGGATAAAATTTTCAAAGAACATAGGCCTGATGGAGTAAATGAATTTCAAATTTCGGGAGCCCTGCTACGACCGCGTTATATCCGAATTCGCGTTATGGCGGGGCGCATTTTAGCGAGGTTCCACTGTACTTGAAATGGAAGTGATTGTTCATAATGAATTATATAACAAAAATTGAGTCCATTTTCAATAAACTTATTTAAATGGTGCCACCCACGTTTTTAAATGGGGTCAAATGTGACTAGTTAAACAAATGTGAAATAAGGATACTTTTTGACAAAATGGAAACTAAATGGGTGAAAGTGACATAGTTAGCATGACAGTGACAAATTATCTAACAGAGAAAACAAACTGTCAAGTAGACTCACCATATTTATATTTTTAATTTTAGGTCCTTATTTTAATTCTGGGTTCATAATAATGGCCTGCCATGTCTTACTGTACTTCACTATAAATAAGGGCTTACTTATTTTGATTTCAGATTGCATCACATAACAAATCTGTGTCTAAATTTCAAAATGCATTATGTTAATGATCTCTGTCCCAATGTCAAAGCTGGAAAAACTCCCGTAAGATGTTTTCCCAAAATTAAACTTCTCGAATATAGGGGAAATTTTCCAAAAATTTAAAGAAGTTGAACACAATGGACAGACAACAATGGCAGGTACAATGCCACACACATGGAGTTAAATAAAAAACTGACCTGTTCCTGGTAAAAACACTTGGGCAGGGGCTGGTGTGGTGCCTGGCATCACTTGGAACAGGTTCTGGGGCACAGTCAAAGGTTTGGGCTTGTTCACGTCCACATACTGAATTTTAGTACCCGCTGGGAAAAAAATTAAGTCAGTAAAACAGTAATCATCACTCGCACTTTTGTCATTAAACTAATTTGACACCAGAGAACTTCATTACAATCACATTCACAAGAATAAGACAGACACATTTTGCATTACCTTTGGCCTTGAGAGAGAAACGATTGCCTCCCAATGCCCCTGATGGTGGAGGAGGGCCCATGGCATTAGGGGCTGCTGGTGGAGGTTGGGCTGTAAACACAATGAAACACATGTTTGATAGCTGGTAATTGGGATCATAAACTCTATTCTGATCTTAAAATGGACTATTCAAGAATTTAATCAGTCCAGATGTGTGAGAGCAAGATATGTCCAGATGTGAGTAGCTAGATATGTCCAGATGTATTAGAGCAAGATATGTCCAGATATGTTAGATACTAGATATGTCTAGATATGTTCGATAGCTAGATATGTCAATATGTCCAACATTTGTTAGACCAAGGTACGCCCAGGGTATTAGATCAAGAACCTAAGTGAAAAGGCTTACTGAGGAGATCCATATCTTTAGGAGGAGGGGGAGCTGTGCTCTCTTCTTCTTCAGTTCCATCAGCATTTATCCACTTTTTCTTGACTGGGTCCCAAACAATCTGAGTTATGTTAAAACACATAAGCATAGCGATAACACTAAACATTTCCTATAAACATCTGGTCTGATACAAGATTATGTTCAAATACATTATCAATTGTTGAGATTTTATTGATTTTTAAAAATTGTCTTATGATGTCATCTAGAGCAGAGGCCTGTAACCTTTTGGTAATTTTGTGCCAAAGTAGGATTGCTACTTTATTTAGCGTTCTATAACCTATAAGTCTACCTTATAAGACAGATTTTGTAGTCTTTAATTTTTTTGGTTGGTTTTACGCTCTACATGCCACATCGCTTTCCAGCAAGAGTGCCCTAGGTTATTGACCCCTAATCATGAGTGATGAAATCAACTTACAGCTGGGTTTTTGTCATCTGGTAAGATCATCTCATTTTTGCCCTTCCGCCCAAACTTGCTCCAGAGACCACCAAACCAGCCACTTCCATTAGCACCTTGCTGGCCCGACTTCTGTAATAGTTTACATTTAGTTTTTGTTATTAACGGAATTTGTGCTAGTTACAGCTGTCGTAAAAAAAGCTGTAAACCTTATATGACTTTGAATAGATGCCTGATAAAGAGAAAACACAACCATAATTATTATTAACAGCATTAAAGATGAGTGAAGTCCCCAACTTGTTTCCCCCCAGGCCCAGTTAAGTCCCCACCTTGTTTCCCCCCAGGCCCGATTGCTGGTGCTGACTGGATGATGAGGATGACTTGTAGGGTGCAGCTTTGACACTTCCTGTGCTGCTCCCTGATGTGGTTCTCCTCCTCCGAGTGCTGCCTGCAGAACTACTGGACAAAGTTCGGTACCGATGGGGCGGGGCAACAACTTTCTATTGTCAAAAGAAAAATGAATTGGGTGAACTATTAAGTTTTTCCACAAAAAAAATCTTGAAATGAGCATACAAAAAGCACTGTGTCTGTCTTTCACAGTAGTCTCATTGGCTTCAACAAAAAATTTTTTTTTAATTAAATAAAAAAAGTACCATGTGTATGTGAAAATGGCCCCCAAAATTTAGTTCCAAAAAGTTATATAAACATGTTTCATGAGCCAATTTGTTAAAAGGATTTAAACATAATTTTTTTAAATGTGAGGAAAAGTAATTTATAAATCAAAAAGCCATTCCTTTAAAAAAAAAATAGTTTAAGAAACTTTGATGAGGTATTTTCCTTTGTTAGATTTCTTTTAAATCACTGTAATGTGATTAAACTTTAAATAAAAACTCAATTATATATATATATATACACACACAGAAATATGTAGCTTAAGTATCTACGAATAAAGTTACGATTTTATTATTCAGATGAGTGAATTGTTTCACATTCATATCTTTTTCTAGATTATATACCGGGCAGCTTGACTTTGATATGCTAATTAATGAGCTAATTTACCAGAAATACTGTATCTCATGACACTAAGAAGGAATCTGGGCAACCTGGAGATTCCACCAGCGACTGTTCAACATCAGAATTAAATTTAATACCAGTACATTGAAAAAACATTAGTTAACTGTTGACCTAATCAAACAATCGTTTGCTGACCTGTTGGCCAATGTTCTCAAAGTAATCAAAGCCAGAAACAGGCCCATCAACAACTTCTTCCTCCTCCTCTTCATCATCATCCTCCTCATCATCCTCAGTGGCCTCATTTGTGCTAATGCTGGCCCTTGGTGTTGGCTGGTAGCCCTGATGAGTATACACCTGTTGGGAATGGGACTGCGCATACTGAGGCTGCATGAACTGGGGCTGTGCATGTTGTGGTTGTGTGTCAACTGGACCTAACAAGGACACGTTCATCACTTATTAATTGTAAGTAGCAGAATTGTGTCATTAACTGACATAGAAACAAAAACAGCACATCTATAAAGCCTGAAAATAAAATTATAAATAATAACTAACTGAATACCCTCTAAGCCCCAGACTATCATAGGAGTCAATAAAAGAGTTCTGTGTGAATTAACTCTTATTAAATATTACTAGCTGTTTGATGCAAAAGAAATGGCCCAATTGGTAGCAAAGTTTAGACATATGAAACTCCACCACCACAACCTACTATATATTTGCCCCTGTCACTCTGAGTGTATGCTTTCATTTTATGACTGTTGGAACTGATCAAATATTTATAGAATAATATATTTAACCTAAAAAAGGGAATAAACCCTAAAAGATTTTTTTTTTAAAAACAACAAAGAATAACTTTATTTCCTATCATTTTTAGCCAGCAACATGTTTTTAATACACTTATATGCATATCTTGAAAAAACACTGGAACAATTTACCAATATCCAATTAACTTTATTATTTAATATCACACAGAATAAAATAGTTTTAAATTATATAAATTTACATCAGTTGAAGACAGTGGCATACTTAAGAAGGGTAAATTCGCAAAACAATTTTTTTTCATGCATTAACTCTTTCCGTGCCAATCCACAATATATCATCGATTTGACTGGTAACATTTGTGCCAAGCCACGATATATCATGGAAATAATTTATGTAGTTTATTTTTTAACCTGCACCTATCAATCCAACTTTTATGTTCTTAAATGAAGGATAACTCTTCTACTTCCTTCCTGTTAGAAATAGGGCTTGTTTACACGTTTTTTCTAATAATAATTCAATTTGTGTTGAAACTTTTGTAAACAAAGCAATACCCATGCCTACTCCAAGCACCTCAGCTGTTGCTAGATCACGTAGGTAGTTAAGTTTGCAAAAGAGCTTTCATTGCAAAATATTAATGCTGAAACGTTGGACAATAACCATGAATCATTTGAATCCGATTCCAGTGATGATTTTCAGCTTTCTGATGTCAAATGGAAATGGTAATAGAATGGCGATAGTGCTACTAATAGTGGTGACTGTCAGCACTTTCATAAAATTTTTTTAAAATATAAAGATACCACGGATGTATAGAGCCCAGAGAATGGATTACAAAAACACCAAGATCAACTTTTTAGCTCAAGTGATTCAATTGTTACCATTTCTTTCAAAATCAATTTGTTACTATGGCAACAGTGAGAATTCAGATACCATCCTCCTAATGTTACAAAAATGTGTACCGGTATAACTCTGTCATTAAATGGAATTTTCAAAATGTAAAATGCATTCTGATCAAAAATGGAAATATTTTCTGAGGATTGAAGCAGAATAGGATACCAGCTACACAGACCATATGGTAGTCCGGTAAGTTCAATTTGGTGTGCATTTAAAAAAAAAAATTTGATCTCTTAATATTACCAGAAAAATTTAAACTATTGTTGTCATATTGTTTTATCTGTTACATTTTATTATTCTCTGTCTAATCTCCTTTAATTTGATATGAAATACAGCTATATTGCTAAAAGAAATGTATTCAAAATTAATTAGTAGATAAGAGCACCCTAAAAACTTCCATTTGCCGAAAACTGGTCAGGCACAAATGTGGGAAAACCCCCTTGCACGGAAAGAGTTAAATACCATCGTTGCCCTTATGCAAACTAAATTCTCAATTATTAAAATTAATTATTTCAACAACCAACGGATCATAACTTATGAAGTTTTCTTTTCAACTAAGAGGATTCCTTATCATTACAGTGGGCTGGGGGGAGGCTGCCAAATATTTTTTTTCCCAAATAGTTTAATCTTATTTCATTCACTTGGTTATTTAAATTTCAGATTTTTTTCTCTTCATAATTTAGGATGGGTTCTAAGATGGTGCTTAAAATAAGTTTTACTATTGAAATAGTTCCAAAAATAAATTTTGTGCGTGTGTCAAATTAAAATCATGATCTGGGCACTTGACATAATTACTAAACTAAAAATGTACACCACCAATAAATAATCAAGAAAAATCGATAATGGCAGCAGCATCTGTAGGTTAATCACCTGAAGTGATTGCGCCTGATGTGACTTGAGTGATTCCCCCTGATGTGCCATGAGTGATTTCCCCTGGTGCAACTTGACTAATTTCTCCTGATGAGCCAGTTAGTTTCTGGTCATCTCGATGTTGAGCATAATGAAACCCTACACCAAAAAACAGCCAATGAAAATTAAGGCATGAATGACCCTTCAACCAACATCCTACATGACTAGCACCACAAAAAGAAAGAAAGAATATTTCTAAAAGACTTTAAAATAATTACAGGCAGTTCTTTATTTACAAATGAGTTCCGTTCCTTGAAGATGTTTGTTATTACATAATTTTGTTCATAATGCATCAAAATGCCAAAATATGCAATTTTTTGCACATGTGTCATTTTTGTCATTTTTACATGTGAAATACATTTTATCAATTATGGAATATGTACATTTTGTTATAGCAATACACTAAAAATAAAGCAAAGTTGAAAATTATAAGCAAGAACAAGTGTCAATAGGTTAATCTTAAAAAAAATAATTAAAAAATATTTTGATGAAATTTGTGATGTTTCTTATAGCAATTAAAAATTTTGTAAATCAAAATCAATTGTTTGTACATTAAGAACTGCCTCAAATAATATTTTTAAAAAAAAAAGGATAAATAATGTGCTACACCCAATTGTAAAATAAAAAAAGACCAAATGCCTGTAAAAAAGCAGTAGAAATATAAAAATTGTGAAATTTTAAACACCTGTTTATTCCAAATATTTTCATTTTAAAACAAAGCCAAAAAAGAAAATTTGTGAACACTAAAATATATTTATCTCATAAAGTTGCATGACTCATTTGTGAGTCTTAACAATGACAAATATTACAGATATGTATTTGACAATAAAAGTTAACAAATGTTGAAAAATCACTGATTTATTTCAAATCCGTATCATAACTACATTTGTAAATATAAGGTTAAAGGAAATAATGGATTGTATACATTAAACTTTCTATTTGTGGTAATTGTTATTACCAACACTTTGGTGGTAGAAAATTTGAGTACAGTTGATGCACAGAAATGACTGTCTTTGAGCTACTATTTTACAAACCCTGAGTGTAGTCATACTGCTGTTGGCTGTAGTCGTACTGAGGCTGCTGGTAAACTCCATCAGGTTGTTGGACCTGCTGCTGCTCAGTGCTGGGGGTGGTGTAGCTCAAATCTTGGCCAGAAATCACAGCCACATCTTGAGCACTGTAGTAGCCAGTATTAGACAGCTGTGGTTGCTGGTAAGACTGCTCAGAAAGAAGAAAGTGGTCATGTTGAAATGTGGGGTTTAGAATTATATATGAAGCATAAGATATGTAAATAAAGCATTTACAGCATCAAAGCCTTGCCCTGTGAACTTCCCTTCTGCTCCATGGCAGTTGGTAGCTTGGTAAAAGAAAAATGATTTTAAAAAAATGTGAATGGGTATTTATTAAAACTTTAATGACACATTCATAAAAAGGGTGTTATTTGTTTGTGTTTTTGCATTATTTAGTGTGATTCTGAAATTTACCTCCTATTGCATCTAAAGATTACTTTTTGAGTGTGATAAAAAGTTCCAGGTCAAAGAAGTTATGTTTAAATTAAATTACTGAAAATAGTTCCAAATAATTTATTTAGGTCTTACTTTATCTTACTTGGCAGTAGACATCTAAAATGTCAACTCTTCATTAATCTATCATGATTTATATTTGTATTATCTGTGCTTAAAGATGCAATCGGTACTTGAGCAATTGGTACTCTAGTGTTATCATGTGTAGAACACATGATATTTAACCATCTAAGTAGCTCATAGTCTTCTAGACAAACTCTAACCTGCTGAACTCCATACATGTCCCCACCTCCAACATTGGCAGTTGTGTTGTTGGGATCTCCTACATAGCTGTAATTCTGAGTGTTGCAGTCTCCACTCTCACTACTAGTTGATGTGCCAGGAAAGCCGGCAGGTGTGGCAGTGCCAGATACAGGCTGGAGTGAACCATCCTGCCAAAGAAATGTTCAGCATGAGATGAGAAGGTAGTTTGATGAGGAAATTTTTAACAGTAGTTTTAGCAACCGTTTTACCAACAGTGGTTTGATCAGCATGAGAAAAGAGATATTTTTTTTTACATTACAGGACAAGAAGCTGAAACTTACATCATAAGCTGTACATATCCTTGTCAGTTGTTGAATCCATACAGGATCCTCTGCATCTTCACTTGACTGCAGCCGCTGAGGGTCTGAATATTTTAACCTGTTGGAAAGCTGTGAGGAACAATATGTCCACACATCAAACTATTAGCTGATTCGTAGTTCACACCAATTCACATCTATGTCTAACTAAGGTCATTTATTGTATTGGACATTGCTTTACACCTAGCTGACCAGCATGGCTCAAATAGCAGTTCAGGTTCTAAGGAAAGAGTTGCTCTCTACATTTTTAGAATGCAGCCCCACCAATGTTATCAAATAGTAACTGACATGGTCCCCAATGGCTAACCTCTGGCTATCCAAGAGTGATGTCCCTATCATGGCACAACTACATGCAATACATTACTTTCTCCCGGTCTCACCTGATAGACAAGCCTGACGAATGGGGGCTGGAACCATGTGGGTGCTTGCTGTATGTTGCTGGCTATCACCTCCAGGTAATGCAGGGCTTCTTGTGTCATCCCATAGTCCACAAGTCGACATGCATACAGATACTTGTACACCTTAAAAAAAAAAAAGACAGGGAGAAAGAAGAGAGAGGGTTTAAAGGCAATATAAAAGATCAATGAAATGGGTAGAAGAGAAAATTATTTTACAGGTCTTTGTGCAAATTTTCAATTTATCTCTTTCACTTGTGTAAATATTGTATATTTCACCCTTTCATTGATGAGAAAAATATTTTAGATACATTTCAATCATTAACCCATTCAATCCACGGCGGTCAGAAATTTTATCATTGGAAACCCCAGCCTAAGGGGAGCAACTCCACCCTTACTGTAGAAAGCTTTTGAAAAAAAAATTAAAACAAATGAAGACCTCAAGGAAAAAACGGCAGAGTCCATTTTCAATTTTTTTGAGTTATCATCCCTGACTTATAACCAGTTAAAAATAGAAGGTGCTGAATTAAGTTTAAAGGAGAAAAAATGGGCAAGTCCATAAGAAAAATGGAAACGAAAAATCTGTTTACAATGGAAAAAGGAGCATAGTCCAATGTTTACAATGGAAAAGGGGGCTAAGTCACTAATATCATGTGACATTTGAAGTCACGTGATTTAAAGGTCCAATGAGAGATAGCTATATTGTAAACAAAATTTAAAGATGGCGACCGATTCGCTCAGCTGACCGACAAACCGACGAAAAAGTTAACTGACAAACCTGAGTTTTTTAAATTTCCTACCACAAGAAAACAAAACAAATTAACATAAGCACAATAAATTGGACTTAAAACATTAAAAAAAATAAAATTTGTATTTTTAAATCGTATTTGACCCTTGTTTTGTTATGTTCAGTTAATTAATGTGTGTATCCGTCTCGTCTCTTTCGCTGTCGCTCTAGTCAAGTCTAGTCTATCACTGTTTGTTGCATGTCTGTGTCTCTCCCTGTCAGTCTATCTCAGTTAGTTTGTATATCTCTCTCCCTTTCGCTCTAA
>CAXITT010000307.1:553515-576077 GCA_964033795.1 Lymnaea stagnalis | reverse complement strand
TAAAATAGTTTTAAATAGATATTTATCAATGATCAAACCTTGATAAATTACTACAAGGGAAAAAACGGCAGAGTCCATTTTGACCCCACTCTCTACTATAATGAAATAAATCATGTTACATTCAAGTTTGAATTAATTTATCTATATAATAACTTAGGGAAATGGACACTCTTGTGAAATGCATTTTAAAAATTACATTTTGTTTACACAATTTTAATGTGCATGGTTTTGAACTTTAAAAATTGAATATCTCAAAACAACAAAAATGTGACTCTGCCATTTTTTCCCTTGTGGTCTTCAAATCAATTTAACAGTATAATTATCTGAAATAAATTTATTTGCATTCATAAATGGTTTCTTTATGTGTTGTGTAACATTATTTCCTAATGCTTTTCTAGTGTAAATTCATAAAAGTCAATTTCCGACGAAGTATTTGAATACTAACGATCATAACACTAAAATAAAAAATCTGCTTTTAAAATAATGATTAGTCCTCACACAATAAATAAAAATATTTTAAAAAAGAGAGTAATCTCCCTTGGTCTCGTTTCTACCGAGATTTACATTTAAATAGATTTCCGCTTTCTATTTAGCAACGTGTAAACAAAGGGTTGAGTGACCGGATTTGGCCGTAGTGGGATTGAATCGGTACTGGCCGGATTTGGCCGTTACGGGGTTGAATCAGTTAACTTTCTAGCTCAAATTCTTTCAATTTTGCGGGCCACTCACAAAGAGCAGAAAACTGACATGCACAACAGGTTTTCCTCTATTTTGTCTTTTGAGTGTGTTTAAGAGAATGTCATTTCATACACTGAGGTGTTGATGTCAATGTTGTTACCTGAAAATGAGGCAGGCAGAATGCAGCATTTCCCAATGTCTGAGCATATTCATAGACTTCAGTACAATGTATAGCATCATTGCTGGCAAACTCTTCCATACCAAGGCTGTAAATAAAATATAACCATGCATGTCTAAGTCTCCTCTGCTATATCCAATGGTAGGAAAAAACTAATCTGACATGTCAACACAAATTAAAGCTTTCCTATAGCTGTTTTATATTTGACCATGAGCTCACACATACTCAAAAAATTTCAGGAACTCAACATCTATAATCTACTCTCATATAATCATTCCACACCACTTCAAAATCAATTCTCAAACTGAACTCAAAAATTGCTATGTTTTAAAATTTACACAGTTAAGAATTATAAATTACTTGTGGCTTGATCCAATGAGGACAATTTTGGATGTCTTCTTGTGGTAGGTACCAAAATTAACTTGGGCCATTAAGTAACAGAAGTGACTGGCATGAAGGTACCCCTTGGTGGCTGAAATAAAAAAAACAGTTAACTTTACTCAAATCAGACCGTCACAAACACATGAGTAATGTGTTAAAGTGAGTGATATTGAGATGCTACGTCCAATTGTGGAATATGTGGCTGTTACGACACTTACCTAAAGTATCACCTAATGTGGTAATACTTTTACGGTCTACTTCATAACGGGGCGTCTGATTGGACAAGATCATGGCCAGGTGTGGCCTCCAGTCGCCCCACCTCTCATCAGCAATGCTCTGAAAAGAGGTTATGTAAAAAAAGAAAAGAAATGATGAAACAATTTAAAAGTAACAGCAGATTAGCTTAATGTGTTGCTCATACTATAAGCCAGTGCTATCCAACCCTTAGGACTATGTGGTCCAATAAAAACCAGAGGGCCGCAAATGTCATCTCAAAAGAATCTTTGTCACATTATTAATATGTCTTACCTTTTGCATAAAGTTTCATTTACCCAATAGCAGTATCTGCTCATCAAGAATATAAATAAGGTGAATGAAAACTGTAGCCCTTTTTTTTTAACAATATATTTTGCTCTGAATTGAACTTGCAGTTTTTTTATTTTGAGGTAGTTATCAGTGGCACCTGCCCTCTGAGGATTTTTAAATGTTCGCCAGTCAAAGCATTTCGTTTTTTTTTTTTTTTTGGATGATTTTCATTACAGAGAACCCAGCTTAATTATTGTAAGGCGCTTCCAAAAACAGGGTCAAAATTTTGATACAACATCTTTTTTTTTAACAATATATTTTGCTATGAACTGAACTTGCATTTTTTTTATTTTGATGTAGTTATCAGTGGCACCTGCCCTCTGAGGATTTTTAAATGTTCGCCAGTCAAAGCATTTCGTTTTTTTTTTTTTTTGGATGATGTTCATTACAGAGAACCCAGCTTAATTAGTGGAAGGCGCTTCCAAAAACATGGTCAAAATTTTGATACAACATATCAATAGTTGTGGAAATTCATTAGAAGAAACATGACGTCATCCAGAATTTATTTGTCTCACACAATTCCTCCCTGACTGAATTACACTAACTACAAACAAACACAGCTTGTATTCTGCTTTCTACTCATTGAACATCTCGTACTCTGATCTCTCAATGCCAGGTATTTGTCCCCAAAGTCACAACAATACAGGATGGAGACACACATTTTCCCATACCTGGCTAGACGACCTGTTTAAATAACAATGTACCATAAATGGTCCACACTGCCCACTGTAGTCTATCTATCGTGACGCCTTTAGTACCCCAGCTCTTTCCCAATGCCGCTAGTAATTTTACCTGACACCCTGCCCTGTACAAGCAAAAGAAAGAATGAGAAGATAGCATCTAATTTTATGTCACACAGGTTCCCAAATGGTTGTTCTGTCGATGCACTTAGAATTACTGCTTCCTGTCAAGCCATTTGACGTCTTAACTTTGGTGACTCCCTTTTTCCATGTTACATCTTCTCATGTGCTCTCATGCAATTTCCCAACAAAACTGAATCCACAAATGTGGTTTGAAAATATTTTCATCCTAAAATGAACTATTTTTTTACACACATAAGAATTACTCAAGCTGTGGCGGGCCATTAAAAACCTTTCGTAGTCTCACTGCCAACTTTCATTAAGGACACCAACCATGCTTTACAAACCTTCGAATCTATCATAATCCCTCTTGGAAAAAAATATTTATTTCTTCTCTATACACTCTATCCCCCACGCTGACAGTCTCTTAGGTCTCAAATTTTTTCTTGAGACTAAACCCCACCCATCTATACCCACCAACACCCTACTCCAATGGCTGAACTAGTCCTCACCCTCAATTTGTTTGAGTTTGGTGGCCAGTTCTTCCATAAAATCAGTGGTGTTGTTATGGGGACTAAATTGGACACAGCTATGCATGCTTGTTCATGGGACATTTCTAACACATCGTCGAAAGCAACTATACTGGAAGCATCCCTCACTTCTTTAAGAGTTACATTGATAACGGTATAGGGGCTACCACTATGGAGAGGAGTGAACTTGACCTTTTCATTAACTTTGTAGGCTCCTTTCCCCCCTCCATTAAATTTACATCTCTTGTCTCTGAGACCTCGTCACCCTTCACAAAGACAGCCTACTCACCTCTGCCTACTTTAAACCTACTGACAGCCACAGCTATCTAATCTTCGCTTTCTCCCACCCTAAATCCTGTAAAGACTGTATTCCTTTTTCTCAATTACTTCGTCTTCGTCAACTTTGTTGGTCACAGGATGACTTTTGGGACAAAGCACTTGAGATGATCAACTATTTCCAATGTAGGTCCTATCCGGAAACAGTACTTTCATCAGCCCTTCAAAGGTTTAAAAATATTACCCATGCTGATGCCTTCAAGTCATGTCTAAGCGACGATGTTGACAGGACCAAACTTATTATCACTTATCATCCTCACAATCTAATAGTTAAACATGTTGTCTTTAAAAACCGTGCTATACTCCTCATGGACACTGAAACACACAATATTTTCTCTTCCCTGCCTCTCATTGTTTTCAGACATTATAAAAATCTGAGAGACCACCTTGTGCGCAGTGGCATCAACGCTGCCCCCTCCCACTTTAGGAACCAAGCCATATGGATGCAGCCATTGCAACACTTGCCCTTTTGTCATCCAGAACACATATGTTTCCCTCAGAGCAGTTTTCAAATACAGGACGGTTGCCTTAGGAACTAGCCACAATGTTGTCTACGACACTGTTTGCAACCCCTGCCAGATGTCGTACATAGGGGAGACAAGACACCAACTCTCTGACAGGTGTAATGAACACCCCCATAATATTACGCTAGATAAACAGTGTCCCGTCTCTAAACACTTCAATAGAAGTGACCAACAGGGCAAGGCAGACGTTACAATAAGTGCGATCGTGACTAGCACAAACACACCCAGCCGGGTTAATTTGGAACACAAGCTGATTCTGACCTATGGCACCTTGACACCACATGGCATGAACGTCATGTCTCTATTCACAGATTGAGCCTAGCTTCGCTCCTCCAAGTCATCACCTATCACAGTGAACTGACTTATCCTCTTTTCTTTACCTCTTCTCTGTTTAATCTCTCACCCACTTATTTTCTGTCACAATTCTTTAGCTGCCCTCTCAGATATTACTTCTTAGCTAAGTGCTATTTTAAAAATGTTTTTCTTTTTTTTTCCCTGCTTCCTGCCAACACATTGTTTTGTTGTGTTTCTTTTTTCAGGTTTAACCTTACTCTGTTTTACTCATTTCCTAAAATCAGCTTGCGGGCCACATATGGCCCCCCAGGTTGGACAGCAATGCTATAAGCAATGAACACTCCCCAGATTCTTGCTGGCTTAAAGAGGAAAGTAGATTTGGCCCCGTCTTCAGTCAGCAAAGTTGCTAACTAATGAGACTAGTCATATTTCTTGTAGCTTTGTGCTGTAACTTACGGTTACTGCTGCTGGCTGTCTGCCTGACATCAGCTGGTACAGAGTTTGTAGGGGATCATTCATCCTCATGGCACTGTTGGCAAATCTGTGAGGGAAATATTCATTCAAGCCTTACCAATAGTCACAGCGGCAACATTCATTTACATTTTACCTAGAGCAACATAAGTAACATTCATTCAAATTTTATCAATAGCAACATAAGTATAACTAGGTACATTGTAACTAACTGTTCTCCTTATATAATAATTAGTCTACCACTTGTGACTAATGTAACAGTCTTCATAATTATATGAAAAGATGTTAGCTCTTTTGCTACTCTTGGCTAAATCATGCACATGACCAGCACTGCTTTCTAAAATGCAATAAAGAGTTCTGTTTTTCCAAACTTCACTTTTATTAAATTGCTCACAGCATCAAATATTAGAACATAAAATACTAGCTCCTCCAATACAATAGAATAATTGAGTAATCACAACACTTCATTGGGTAGCTCAAATAATAATTATATAGATATAAATATGGACAACAGATGAAGGCAACCCCCTTCATAACAATGAACTATACTCTCTCTCTCTGAAAAGATTTATGGCTGAGCCATCTTCATACTTTCTTGTACTCTCGTCCAAAATCTAATATTCCTCAAGCCTATAAAAACATAGTCTGAATAAGGAGACTTTACAATAAGTAAAGTTACATCAAGTTTTACCAATAACAACATAGGTTACATTCATTCAAGTTTTACCATTGGCAACATAAGTAATATTCTTACAAGTCTTACCAATAGCCACAACAGTAACATTCCTTCAAGTTTTACAAATAGTGACAAAACTAACATAACTAACATTGATTCATTGTTTTTGTATTTTACAGGATAACTTACCTTGTCATGACATTAGCATGAGTCCTATTGTCCATCTTGCTGGCTAGAAATAGGGCATGGCCCCACAGGTTGTTCTTCATGGCACATTCAAGAGCATCCTTTGAAGCAAAATTAATTTAAAACTGGCTGAACAAAGACTGGCAACTTGATAAATTATAATTTGTTTTTCATTCACAAATATACGATGGCATTAGACGTACTTCTTGATTCACAAATATCCTATCCACAAAAAGTTAGCCATGGCAAACGTAACAACCAAGTCCCCATTAAATCAACCTATTGTACTCAAAAACCTTATCATGCACAGCATTGTCTTAAATTATTTAATTTAAAAAAAAAAAAATTAATTCATTTTGATATTATCACATGTAAGAAAATGTGTTTTACATAATAGCAGACCTGTTTACCCCTACGCTTGGGCTCTAGTAACGTTATTAAGCATAAGAGTATGGCCAGCCTAAATACTACGTGTTTCAGGATTTTTTTTCCATTTCTTTGGCTTATTTTTAATAAAAAATAAATAACTGGGGTGTTTTTAGGAAAAAGTTATGACACTTTTTTGAACACCATAAGCAATCAAATAAGATTGACATCCTTCAACAAACCAGCAAACCACAACCTGTACATTTCTTTATGTTAACTTATAAAGGCAGCAAAGCAGTTGAGTGGATTTCCTGACACAACTTGTATTTTGAGTGTCAACACCCTCCCTCCCCCAATACCCTTCCCTCTGCTCATTGACCAAACTACTCTCTGGAGCTTGAAACTACATTTTTTGAGAGGTGAAAACTCCTCTGACACTAACCCCAGGGTAAACAGGTGTGCAATAGAAAAGAAGGTGCCTTGAGGTTCATTTCAGAACACAAAAAACACTGACATTATTTATCAGGTGAGAAAAGAAGTGTTGTAGGAAGAGAGCTGTTGGAAGGCAGGAGTGGGCAGTGCGTGTGTGTGTGCGCAGGTGTGTGTGGTTGTTTGAAGAGGCTAATGAAAAAGTAAGGAAGTGCAGTCAGTGTTTGGGGAAAAATAAAAGATCTGGTTTATATCTACAAATGAGATAAGTTAATGCTTTAGTGATTGACACTAATACACATCAATAACATGGCCAAGGTTAACTATCTTCTTTTATAATGAATTTTGTCTTATAGAATATGTTGATTTGATTAAAGCCCCAGTGAAGCAGCATATAAAGACCCAGACTGTTCATGCCCAGGGCTACTTTTACCTTTTTCCTACCATACAGCAACAAGTGGCGGAACCTGTCGATCCAGCCCTCTCTCTCCTTGTCTGCAGTCATGATGACTGTCCTGTCTGATGTCACCCGGACAGCGGGTGAGTCCCTGTCATTGACGTTGTTCTCATCCAGTGCTTCCAGACTTGGGGAGATTTTCATGCCCTGAAGGCTGTACTGGTGGGTGGAGGGTTCGTGTCCCTCAAGCAGCAGATCAGATAAATCTGTTCCCACCACAGACTGTTTGGAAACAAACGTCAGACTGGTGACTTAAAAACTAAATGCATTTCTTTAGTGAAAGTTGACATGACCTTCATAAGATCTTAAATAAATTAGAGCCAGTCTAGTTGTATGTGACAGGTTAGCTGTATGTGGCTGAGGTTAGTTCTATATTCTTGATACTGGTTATTTCTATATTCTTGATACTGGTTATTTCTATATTCTTGATACTGGTTATTTCTATATTCTTGATACTGGTTATTTCTATATTCTTGATACTGGTTATTTCTATATTCTATATTCTTGATACTGGTTATTTCTATATTCTTGATACTGGTTATTTCTATATTCTTGATACTGGTTATTTCTATATTCTTGATACTGGTTATTTCTATATTCTTGATACTGGTTATTTCTATAGTCTTGATACTGGTTATTTCTATAGTCTTGATACTGGTTATTTCTATAGTCTTGATACTTGTTATTTCCACCACTGTATTAGACTTGGACAAATTCAACTAACATTCAAAGTTACTTTATATAAAACTAATAGAGAGAGCAGTATGTGAATAAGTCATGTGTGAAAGGTTTCACTATATACAACTAATATATAAAGCCATATATAAATAAGTCGTGTGTTACATGTTGGCTCACCCCGTTTTGTTTGATAAGCAGCTCCAAGAGCCTCCATAGCAGCTGGGCTGACTCTCTGTCAGCAAGACTAATGTCTTCAGCACAGGACCTGGCCTTCTGCTGGCAGAACAGCAACACGTCTTTCTTGTGGGTGTTGTTCCTTTGTACAAGAGACAAGTAGATTAGAACCAACAGCTTATATTTGTGATACATTTCTGTCTGTCTATAAATAAGGTTAGAACAATGGCAACAAAACAACAAACGTTTTGGTAAGAAGCCTTCATCAGCGAACAAACAACGGCAAAATGAGAATTAAATAAAAGTAAAACTAACACTTAGCTGAAATGTAGTATCCGAGAGGGCAGCAAGAAATGCGACAGAAAATAAGTCGATGAGAGATTAAATACAGGTTAAGAGGGAAAGAAGAGAGGAAAAGTAAGTCCACTGTGATTGGTCATGACAAGGAGGATAGGGGGGAGGGTGATGAGGTTTAACAGGTGAATGAAAACATGACATTCATGCCATGTGGTGCCAAGGTTCCATAAATCTGGACCAGCTTATTTTCCAAATACACTCAGCTTGGTATTAGTGCAGGTCATGATCACACTTTCAGTAAAATCTGTGGTGGCTCCTATTGAAGTGTTTAGAGATAGGACAATGCTTATCTTGCATAATATTATGGATGTGTTTAGTACATCTGTCAGAGAGTCGGCATTCTGTTTCACCTATGTATGACATCTGGCAGCGGATGCAAACAATGGTGTAGACAACATTGCGGCTAGCACAAAGGAAACCGTCCCTTATCTTAAAAATGTCTTTAGGGATGGGAATGTATTGAGTCTGGATGACAAAAGGGCAAGTGTTGCACTAGCTGCAACCACATGGCTTGGTCCCTAAGTAGGAAGGGGCAGCGTTGATGTGACTACGCACAAGGAGGTCTCACTGAGTTCTATCATGTCTGAAAACAACGGAAGGCGGGGAAGAGAACATGTTGTGTGTGTCAGGGTCGGCAAGGAGAATGGCATGGTTTTTAAGGAAAACATGTTTGGCTATTAGATTGTGAGGATGATAAGGGAGAACAAGTTTGGCCCTGTCATTGTCAAATGGACATGACCTGAAGGCATCAGCACGGGTAATATTATTAACCCTTTGAAGGGCTGATGAAAGTGCTGTTACCAGGTTGGACCTACATTGGAAATAGTCGATCATCTGAAGTGCCTTGTCCTACAAGTTATCCTCCTACTGGCAGAGTTGACAAAGACGAAGTAATTGATAAGGGGATATAATCTTTACAGGATTTAGGGTGGGAGGAAGAGTAGAGTAAATAGCTGTAACGTCAGTAGGTGTAGGCTGTGAAGGGTGACCGTAATGTCCAAAAAGTTGACTGAGAACGAGAGATGTGAATTTAATGGAGGGGTGAAAAGGGCCCAAAAGTTAATGAATAGGTCAAGTTCACTAATCTCCATAGTGGTGACCCAATAACATCATCAATGTACCTTTTGTAAAATTCACTATCAAAGATGTAAAAGGCGAAGGCTGATTTAGGCAGTGCCGATTCTGCAATTTTTTTTGATGGTCTTTTTTACCATGTTGTTATGTTTAGTAATAGGGATGTTGGTCCTCGGTTGGTATAACTTGCTGCCTTCTAGTTGCCTGTGGGCCTCTTTAATGTACAACTTGTCCCACACAACAACGGCTCAACCTTCCTCAGCTGGTTTTATGATAATATCTTTATGGCTAGTAGGTTAGAGAGTGCCTTCCATTCTCAAAAGATAAGAATTGCAGAATGGAGGCAAAGAGAGGTTCTTGATGTTATGTTCCATGCTACTGGGGTACAGGTCTAAAGCTTTGGATTGGTACTAGTTATTATTAATACTTATTTAAATGTTGTTTTTTTTGTACTGATGAAGGCATTGGCTGAAAGCTTTTCCTTCTGCACAACACTGAGCAGTAATGTGTATTGTAGATGGAGATTTAAAAGCGCCATTATTGAGAAATGCAGTTAAGCAAGTAGCCGTTATTGCGAGATGATACTGTACATATATTTATTTATTTATGCTTCTATAATATCTTTATAAAAATATACATAAAACCATATACAAAGGAATAGGTATGCATGTGAAAGGAACAAAATGAAATAAATATCACCAGCCCATGTGACAAATATCACCAGTGCCAATTCTACCTCGTTAATGGACCAGGAAACAGCTTCAGCTCCTCTGTCTCAGGGCAGCTTTCAAAGATACTTTGTACGTCTTGTATTTCAACTATGGCAGGCTGACCATCAGTAGGTCGATTGGGCTGAACTTTGACCAGCTGACCATTGGGGCCAAAGCAGGCTTTGACATGTTGGTAGGAAAACTTAGGGGGCGTCAAACGGCCTTGATCATATCCTTGAAGAAAAATACTTAAGGTTATAGGCCCTGGTGTGAAATATCGCGATATTTTAAGATAAGTTTAATTTTTTCCCCTTAAAATATTAAAATAAATGAAATCTTATTCACCTTTATTATTTCACAAAAACTGTAAAACGTAAAAACTCACCTTGGTGAAATGCATCATCATAACCCTGATACTCATAACCATAGGGATACCGGTATGGATCATAACCATATCCAGGGTCATAATATGCTGGGTCGTATCCAACATAGGCATGATTCCTGTAGTAGTCTCTGTTATATTCAGCTCGACTTGACGGACGAGAATTTCTGCCATAATATTCAGGGCTGAAATTGTTAATGGAATATATTTAAAATTCTTTAAAAAGCTGTAGGTGAATCTTTACTTAACACAGGGACGACTGTTTTCTATATAGCACCTACAGTGGAGAAAGGGGGGAGGGCTTAGTGGAGGAAATATCTACAGCTAAATGAATGTTTCTTTAATATTGTATGGTGTATTAGATATGATGGAATCGGATGGCTTGGTAGGAGGAATATCTACAGCTAAATGAATGTTTCTTTAATATTGTATGGTGCATTAGATATGATGGAATCGGATGGCTTGGTAGGAGGAATATCTACAGCTAAATGAATGTTTCTTTAATATTGTATGGTGCATTAGATATGATGGAATCGGATGGCTTGGTAGGAGGAATATCTACAGCTAAATGAATGTTTCTTTAATATTGTATGGTGCATTAGATATGATGGAATCGAATGGCTTAATAGGAGGAATATCTGCAGCTATATGAATGTTTCTTCTTTATTGATTGTTACATTAGGTACATTACAAACAGGGCAATTAGTAGAAGAAACAGCTACAGCAAGGTAATGCAGAAGTTACAGGATTAAAATTAAAATCTGGGTAAGGTGTTCAAAAAATTTTTTTTTTAAAGTTGTAGTAAATTGCTTTGGTCAATATACATAGATATAGATGAGAAATAAACAAAAAAAAGAAGTAGAAGTAAATTGGTAATTCAAAGACTGGTTTGAATTTTCAAGTAACAGATACAATGGAAATGTAATGGAGAATGAATACTTAGGAAGTTAGTAGACATGCAATTAAACACTAAAGTAAATCAAACACTTCAAAAGAGAAATTTGAAGGAAATACCAAGAACTTTGTAAATGACTCATAACTACGGCTTCTGCTGCACATTGTTCTAAATTTAATTGTTTAAACTTTGGTAGTACCAGGTATTAAAAAAGATTAAAAAAAATAAATGGGAAAATACATTTTTTCATTAGTATAACAAATATTTGTAGAAAGAAAGTTTTAGAGTAATTCTATAAAAATATGTTAATAGTGCAAGTGCATTACAAATATTTAAATTATCCAAGAAATAATTTAAACAAAAATACCATGTGAAAAAAATGGTAACATAATCAAGTATAAAATATTTGTAGGTTTGAAATAAAACAGTATTGAAAATGAATGATTTTATAATAGCCAGTATGTCATTGAAAGATGAGTTATCTTCATGTGTCAGAATGTTAAAATAATCAAATCATTTAATTATAAACACTGTGAATATGAAATAATGATAAGTGACTATTACATGAAGAAAACAGATGAGTTATGGACCAATGATCAACTCTAGTCATAAATATATGCAGCTATCAGAAGAGCTATGGTCCAATAAGCTGTGATCATACCTAGTCATAAATATGTGAAGCTATCAGATGAGCTATAGTCGAATGAACAATGATCACATGTAGTAAAAAATATAAGAAGCCATGATTTTTTTCCAAGTTTACCCAGGTAATGGTACTGCAGCAGGGGGAGCACCTGGTGCTTGAGAAATCCCAGGTGTGTTTCCACGAGAATGACTAGGGTTGCTCAAATGATCTACTTCCTGGCGACTGGTGCTGCGCCTTTCCTGTGCTGTTTGTTGGTGCTGTTGCTGTTGTTGTTGTTGATAATATTCAGCATTCCTAGTCAAAATATTCAGTCAATTTGGAGATAAAAAAAGAGGGTGATTGTTTGGTGGTGTGTGGTCTGATCAAGCTGAATCAAAATTTGACACTGCAAGGGGGTGGTGACTACATTATAAACTACTGGATAGGGCTTAAGAGTTAAACAGCCTAGCCGCCATCTATGAAAAAGTTTGGGTTCAAACAAAATAATTTTCTAAATGAGGGATGTGCATAGAAAGAAGTTATTTGTTTTGGCTAATGCGGGCATAAACACGGAAAGCACACAGGAGAAAGTCATAGAACGAGACACAAAATTGCTATTACAACAAACATACATTAATGTGTATATTTTTTAAAGTGCTTTTGGTAGCCATGTCAAACTGATGTATGTAGTCATGGTTTACTGTTGCAGGACTCGATACTGACATTTGGCAGTAACTTTTTTTTTTCTTCAAGTTAATAACTTGGAATATCATCAAATTTCTTCTTCTTTTTTTAAATTACACATGTAAAATAGGGCTTTTGTGAAAGTATCAGGAAAATAATTGATCTTTATTTATCTTTAACAAAGAAAAGAGATTTTGCATAGTAAGCATTCATAAACAAAAACGAATTTCATTTCATGTTTTTAAAAATAGTTCTCTATAATAACATGGTTTAAAAAAGAACTACAGAAATAGTTTAAGAGAACATGCACATTTCACTACAGAGAGCTGTTAAAATACCACACAATATGCAGCAGTTAGTATGAAACCACACAGCTGATGAAAAATGCAACATGAGAAATGACCAACAGGGGGAAAGGAAATAATGAAAAGTCACAGCACATACTTGGAACCGTAGTATTCTTCATAATAGCCTCGCTGGTATCTGGCCTCTTTGTCTTTATAGTAACGGTACCAGCGCTCCTTCTCATCATTGTAGTAGTCTGCATGTCGACCAAAACTGTCATAGCCATAATCTGTTATGATAATACGCACAAGTTCACAAGGTCAAACACAAAACAGCAATGTAACTAAAAAGTAATGAAACTAAAACAGCAATGAAACTAAAACAGCAATAAAACTAAAACAGCAATAAAACTAAAACAGCAATGAAACTAAAACAGCAATGTAACTAAAACAGCAATGTAACTAAAACAAATGCCAACTCAAAGGAATCGGCAAGAAAAGATAAGCAGTAATAGAAACCAGATGTAAAATAGTGAGCCTTAACATTACCCAGCATATTGAGCAACAGTCTATAACTTATGACCCTGTGCTTATGAAAGGTAGGAGTCAATAACTTATGACCCTGTGCTAATTAAAGGTAGCACTCAATAACTTATGACCCTGTGCTTATGAAAGGTAGCAGTCAATAACTTATGACCCTGTACTCATTAAAGGTAATGATGAGTTATAACAATGTGTAAGTTAAAGGTAATACAAATTTTTAAACTTATTACAATGTGCTAATCAAAGGTCATAATGCTTTTTAACCATTTATAAGTGAAAGGTAGTAACATAAAAAACTTATAACAATGTGCTAATGAAAGGTAATAACGACTTACTTTTGCTTTTATCCCTGTAATAATAATCTCGATCCCTGTCATAATCTGTCCGTGACCTATCAACATCTTGTCCTGTCCTTGATGTTGGTCGGCTATTTCTTGTTTCATCTATTCATATGAAAAGTGATTACAGGAGTAACCAATGAATAATATTGATTTATTTGAATAAATCTGTCTTTTGTTTTAATATCCAATATCTAGCAAAGTAAGTGATGTGATTTGTTTGAATATACAATTTATAGCAAGGTAAGTGATGTGATTTGTAAGAACACAAACATATATTTTAAGATTTAAAAAAAATTGAAATTTGATTTACTTTGGAGTTTGGCAATGAGAGTTTATTTTTAAAAAGGAAAATTGGCAATGGTGATCTTATTTCAGTTTCAGGTCTAAGATTCATTTCATCATATATTGTTTTCATAATAATTTGTGTTTGTCCCATCTAATTAGAGACAATTTAAAAAATATGGTTAGCTTTACTATGTGTATGTTTTAAGCTCAACTTCAGCAGCTTGTTATTCAATTTAACATTTAATGGAAGGAAATATACGAAATTAAAGTGTACCCTGTCTTGAGCGAGGCCTGTCATATCTCTCATCAAAAGAGCTGTCACCATAGTCTCTATAGCTGGTTCTGTAGCGACGGTATGATTCATCCTTCCCGTAGCCCTCTGTTCTGCTGAGGGGACGGTCATACTGGTACTGACCACTACGACTCAGTGGGCGATCCAATCTACCAGCGGCTGGATCTGTATCCCTGGGATAGCGCTGATCCCTAGGATCCTTCTGACTTCTGAAACTTCTGTCTCTGTATACATTAAATAAAATTAACCAAAACTAGCTAGAAGGATACTAAGAAGTAACCCATCATATAAACTGGTTGGAAAGGATACTTTGACATAACCCATCATATAAGCTAGTTAGAAGGATACTAGGAAGTGACCTCATATAAGCTATTTAGAAGGATACTAATAAGTGACCCATCATATAAACTAGTTAGAAGGTTACTAATAAGTGACCCATCATATAGATAGATATAGCTAGTTTCAAAGAAACTAGTAAGTGAGCATCCTTTCAAATTTGTTTCCCAACCTTAGCACAATATTGAATCTACACATGCAAGCACAATATTGATTCTATTTATGTGCTCCTCAAGAATTTAGCTCAATTAGTTAAATGTTATTACTCAAAACTTTTTTTAACAAAGACAGTGAGGTCTAACATAAAAATTAAATTTCCTCCTAAAATGCGTAAATTCACATCTATGGGGATATTTCTTTAACATGCTTGAAAAACTTCCGAAAGTAAGTAACTGGTGAAATTTTAAATGGTAACTTGATTAACAGACAACAATTTTAAGTCACCTTTGATCATCAATAACAGCATCTATTTCATCCAATGAATCAAATGAACGATTCTTCTCATCTCGCGATCTTCCATCTCTACCACCCCTGTCCCTCATTTTGTCTCCATCCTTTGGTAAATTGGGCTATAGTTGTAGAGAAATAATTACTTTTTCAGCCATACTATATTAAAGTTCTGATACTAGGCCATCATGATACAAATACTGTTTTAAAGTGCCAATTCCATGTCATTATGAGTTATAATACTGTATTAAAGTGCTAATTCTATGTCATTATGAGTTACAAATACTGTATTAAAGTGCTAATTCTATGTCATCATGAGTTACAAATACTGTATTAAAGTGCTAATTCTATGTCATGAGTTACGGTACATACAAATTTTGGTGCAGACTGAAAAGTCAGTACAGGATAGGAACTTACAGATAATTCATTGATCTCATTGTGTCCTCTTGTCTTAACTTTTTCAGCTTTTGATGCTGTCTTGGCTCCTGCCGCAGTAGATGCTGTAAAAGTACTTGAGGTTGAGAGACCTGGAATGATAAGAGGCACTGCTGGGGCCAGAAGGATATTTGCCATTGGCGTCTCCGTGTTGTCCCAGAGTGTGGTTGCTGGGGACATGGTTGTCTGCCGAGGCCGACTGACAGGGTGGAAAGCTGAGTGGTGTCGACGATGCTCACCTGTTAAGGTGACCTCTGACCCCAGCTCTTCAGTGTCTTTAGAATTTTTTCTTGTGGAAATCCCAACCTGTTTGGACAGTGCATTGGGATCTGACCAACTGATGGTCTGGTCTGAATCACGACGGCTTACACGATTTCCATCTTCATTTGATTGACCTGTGAGAGCTTTTGTAGTTTTAGAATATGTATTGGAGTTATCAAGACCCTCTGTAGAAGAATTAATAGCAGACTTCTCTGAATGGATGTTGGACTGAACTTGTGGTGTTAAGAATGGTGAACTCATAGTCATAGTAGTAGTACCTTGAATTGCAGTGGTCACTGGTGGTCGACTACCTTGAATTGCAGTGGTCATTGGTGGTCGACTACCTTGAACTGCAGTGGTTATTGCTGGTTGTTCAGAAAAACGAGGACTTTTCGCACCCTCTTTAGCGAGTAGACTCCGATTAGCAGCTCCTGCGGGTACCTGGGTCAATAATGGAGGTGGAACACTGATGTTCAAGAGAGGCGGGGCAACTTGACTGACAGGAGGCAACACCTCTTGTCTGCTGTCTATGACAGCTCCAATGAAAGGGCTACCAGAGCGCCTTTCTCGATGACCGAGATCATTCTGTGAGATGGTTGGGGTTTGACGTGAGATAGCTGAATCTTGAGGGAAAGAATGTTTTGAAGGGTCCAAGTTTGGGAAATGTGTGTGTGTGTTCTCATTAGTAGTTGATTGACCTGAAGTGAATGGTTGAGGAAGTGTACCCTGACTAGCATTGACTTTATCAATGTCTCCACCATCTGGTCGATCTGAAAGAAAGCTAACACTGTTGTCTGGGCTACTGTTACGGCTATGTGTTTTAGGCCCATACTGAGAAGGGACAATCTCCCAGTCTGCTAGGCCGGATGAACCTGCAGAAACACCAGACCCACCTGATTCAGCTGACTCAGGGTGATCTCCATCGGGAGAGGATGGTCGCAAGGAAGTGTCTAATGGAAGGCTTGGAGGAGGAAGAGCTGTAGAGTGATCAAATTCAAGATTTTGATACCCTGAATAGTTTCCCCTTTGTTGCTGTACTTGTTCCCCTTGATTTGTTCCTGTTACCAGCCCATCATCAGCAACTTGCCCAAATATACACTGAGCATCAACTGGGTTTATAGAAAGATCTACTTTTTCCATTCTATGAACTAGCTCCTGAACATTCTGAAGGGCTTCTCTTCCATCATCTTCAATCTTAGCTGGCAGGTTTTGCGAAACATAATTTTGGCTGGTGAGCTCTGAACCTGACCTTTGAAAATCATAGCTTAAAGTACTTGGCACCTTATTAAAACTAGGGGATGCATAATATTCATTTTCCTGATGAGTCTGACCACGGCCTTGTCTGGCCAAATCCATACTGACATCACCATCTTCATCACGGCCAAAGAAACCTGAAACTGTCCCATCATCATCATTATCATATTGACCAAGTGTTGCCGCTTCTAAATGTGTCACAGCTTTTTGGCCCCCAGTTGCTTGTTGCAAACTTTCTTCTGGGGAATTTTCTGAATGAACAAACTGTTTCTTCTCTGAACCATTATCTGCTTCTGTATTAACCAAAGGATCAGCTATATGTGGCTGAAATCCATCCCCCCATTGTCCGTCTGGAGTGTTCCAGGGGTTGGGGTTGTATAGCGCCTGATTATAGTATGTTTGATCCTGATACTGTTGATAGTAACCTTGGGCTTGCTGGTAATCCTGTCCCTGATCTGTCCCCTGGCTCGCCTGCTGCTGCTCTGGGTGCAGCTGATGCTCTTCTGGAGGAGCTAGTTGCTCTTGTTGCTGCTGAGACTGCCCATAAAAACTACCTTCTCCATGGTACTGTTGCTGTGGGGTTTGAGCTGGCTGGTGGAACTGATCATACACCTCTCTGTATGGCTGTTCCTGGCTGTTAACGCTTGCAGGTTGCTCATAGGCTTGAGTTTCAGAATACTGGCCTGCTCCCGACCAACCTTGATTCCAGTTGTTACCATACAGACCACTGTTGTAATACTGACTGTTGACATCAATTGCATCTTGTGGGGCTGATGGTTGCTGAGGAACTGCTGCATCCTGCTGTGTCTGACTATTATCTGCAGTCCATCCCCAGTTGCTCCATGTATTCCAAGAGCTCTTAGCAGCTTGTGCGGGTGCTGAATGTTGAACAGAATTAGAAACTGGAGCACTTGATTGATATAAACCTCTGTCACTTTTGGAGTCCTGTGATTGTGTGGTTGGGGTTCCCGCAAATGAAGAAACTGGTGTTTGAAATTGAGTTGGATCAAAAAGTTTGACTGGACCTATTTGATTTGGCAAGCCCCCTTGGTATTGGTTGGTGTTCCAGGAATTGCTCATCCTATAATTGGGGAAAAGGTAGAATGCAAACATGTATCATTAATCTTCAAAAACAAAACAGATAACAATACACTTATAGTAGACCTGTTTCATTCTTTATCCCTAACTTTTAAAAATAAAATCACTATTGAGTGAGATACATCCCATCCCTGTGGAGCTACAGCCCAAGTAGAGCTTTGGCCTGCCTCAATACTTCCTTCCACTCAGACCTAAATAATGCTTTTTATTTTTTTATGTTTGGATCCCCAGCTGTTGTTTTCCCACATCATTCATCTAAGCCTAGGTCTGCCTTTGAGCCGTTTTTCCTCTGGGGTTTTGGTGATGCACCCTCTTCACTCCTGTCATTTGGAATTCTCTCTAAGTGTCCTGACTAGGGTAGCCTACCCTTTTTTATTTCGGCTACTAGCGTGGGATCCTGATATAGACTGTCCAATTCATGGATGGTTCACGTTCTCCATCCATATTCATACTTTGTTGGTCCCAATATTTTCCTGAGAACTTTTCTCTCCCGCGTATATGGTTATCTACCGTTTTTGTTAGTGTTAGAATCCAAGTTTTACTTGCTTATGTTACAGCTGGTCTCATTATATTTTTATAAATCGTTAACATTTTTTCTCTTGTAATGTTTTTACTTTTGAGTATTTTCTGACTACTGAAGTATGCCCTGTTTCCGACTGATATTATTTCTCTTATTTCCATTAGTAATTCGTTTATTTCATTTAATAAAGATCGTAGGTATTTGAATTGAGATACATCCCAGTGCTTTATTTTTTAACATCAAGTGCTGACAAAAAAAGTTGCAATGTGAAAACGTTTCTATTATCATTATGATTATATCAGATCTAGGGGATCAGGTATTGCCAGGGCTGTTGCTCATCTCCCCCCAAATTTATAGTTATTTGTTTACACTTTTCCCCATCATCCACTGCCCTCCTTTTCCACCTTTTCCAGTTGCTATTGGAAATTTCTGTATGGAGTAAATTGAAATTGTTCTCAGATAGACAGAAAGATCACCAGGGATATATTATGCATATTTAATTTTTTACAATATTTTCATCCCATATAAATCTCTTTTATTAAAAGTAATTTGAAATAAAATCTGTTTGGACCTTTGTAAATTAACATATTTTATTTTTTAAAATAAATTTATGAACAGGCTTAATTCAAATTGAAACCAATATTTTACAGTAACATACTCATTGATAGTCATGGTTACAAAAATGTAATTTCTTCTTGTAGTCCAGTTTACTAATATTCAAATAATCTAACTTTTGTAACTGTTTGAATCTTAAACTATATAGTGTAAACTTTAATCCCATCCATGGGATAAAAGACATTATGACTACCAAATTTTTATATATAGTAACCGTAAATGTGCAGTTAACGGCATGGGTTTTGCCAAGATTTATATAACCTTAGGCACAGTGACATCACTTTGGGGAATCCCAAGCATGATCTTAAGGTGACTGGAGCAACGATTGGACCTAAACAATGAGAATGATAACTTTCCTTTCATTCACTGAGCATTATTCGAGTCAAAAATATATTCTAACAATCCATACAGTGAAAATGAAATTTCCCTTCGGTTTTTAATGAAATTCAAATTACAAGGTTCAAAAGAAGTAAATAGAGAAACTCATCCTTGCTGATAACCCAAGATGTACACCGGAAGATGAGCGCATGGTTAAAAGTGTTAATGTTTTATTGGTTGAAAAGGAAGTACCTGTAAGCTATTCATTTCTACAATGTCCCAATTTAAGGGACATTGCAACATAATTTGTGGGGAGTGGTCTGGAGTGGAAACCCCTCCTCAATTTCAAAACAAATATAAGAAAAAAAATAATTTCTAGGGAAGGGAAAATATTATTTTAATAAAATAAACTTTATTATTAATTATTATAATTAAAAAATATGAGAAAGAAAAAACCCATCAAAGAGCAAAATTTTGAAATCTTTTGAAAAACGGAACTAAGGCCACTATGGCCAATAGTTGTTCTGGGGAACCACCATTATCTATAAACCGTAGAATACATTGGTGGCCTTGCCGCTAACTGCATTTTAGTAATTTTAGCTATGCCCATAGCCATAGTGTACTAAGTTACTAAGACTAATTTTACAACAATTATCAAAAGCCTGTGCCTGTTAGTCAAGTAGTTAAGTTACTAACTTATGATTTGGTGTGATTGTCCTTTTAATGGCTTTCGTCTTTTTTAGTGATTATATTTCATAATTTTATATTCTTATCTTCAAGATTAAATCATTGGCCAGCCTTTCTGAAACTTAGAGTAAAAATAGTTGTTAGTTAGGGCTCTAAGGCCAAGGAAAAGGGTCAAAACACTCTTATTCTTATACTTATTGAGTCTTAATTTAAGTTATAAGAGTAATGGATAAGCCGGATTCACGAAAAAGATTTCAAAATCAAGATCGAATTGTACATTTTATGTTACCAGGTATTTGTGATAACTTTTTAGTCAAGTGAGTTATCTGAATCTAATTCAAGTTAGTTAGGGTAATTTTAGATGTTATATGACATGAAAACATCTGATCTGATTTTTGTTTTATTTTTTTACTTTTAATGAGAGGAAATAGTTTTAATTATTTTAATTTGAGCAACTCACGTTATAAATATATTGCATAGATAACCAGTCTAACTTAATTATTTCCTAACGAACAATATGTTCAAGTGTTTGAACTAAATACACAAAATAATAATATATTATTATTATAGTGAATCGAATCCATGCTCGGCTTCGTGTTTGATTACGTGTGACACTTTGCGTTGACGTGCGAAAACACGGCTAGTAAATAAATTTGAATGAATCACACCTTCGGATCAATTTATTGTATTTAAGTTAAAAACTAAAACACATAAAATTTATGTAAATCTGAGAACAATAAATCATTTGGTTAATTATTCGAAAACATTTTGTTATATGTGTCCACATTTTCTTTCCCGAACAAATCCGAAGAAAATTGATTATTGAGTCTGAGACTTTTATTTATATATTGTCTGTTGTCACTAACATTTATTTAAAATTTTAAATCATATAATTCAGTATGGTACGAGTGTGTGAATTTACTCTCTACATAACCTAGAATTGTATAAGATTGACTTTCGTTTAGTCTCTGAAACCAGTGTTTCCAAACCTTAATTTCCCCAAGTTATAATGCCCACCCCCTCCTAATTATTGAAATGGAAGTTCTTTATTAAAGATATTCATGCTGCCACCAGAAAGATTGAATTTCAATTTCGTGTCCCATTTAGTCCTCGATATTCAACCTATGTATGAGGGCAATAAGTGAAATATCGCTGTATTGCAATAAGTGACAAACAATGACAGTGTTTAACTTCAAAAAGTGTCATCTGACATTGCCAAACCACCCCCACCCCATTTAAAAAATGCAAATACGTTTTCTTTTCCTAAAACAAAATATCAAAATGCCCAGCCTCCGTATGCTTCATTATGAAAAATATTATTCTAAAAATTGAATTTTGATAGTCAAAAAAAGGTCTCCGGTAAATTTCGTTTTTTTGAATAAGAAAGAGGTCGCTGTAGGCATTGCCTTGTACTAATTTTTGTTATCAGGGAGCTGTTATCGAGTTCGTTTGACTAAATGACTAAAATAATTTATTGCTGAACCGCAGAGTTTAACATTGAATATAATTTGGTAGGTACATAATTATGTGCTTCTTACATTTCCCTGGATGTGCATTTTCGCTGTCATTTGTGGTGCTTTGTTAATGTTTTGAGTTGATTGGCCTTATTTTTTTGTAAGTGGATGAACGAACCGCAAACGATTTAAAAAATCAAATTAGGCCCTAAATAAATGAAAACTTTGACCGTAGGCTGTTTCGTAGTATGCATAGAGTAGGCTCATTTCTGCCTTACAATAGACCTACATCTCACTCTTTTGCTGGGTAATCCCTTATTTTAGTGCGTTTTATTATTTCTACAGAAATAAAATTAAAAATTCATTTTTTCCTCATGGAACTACATTAAAACACTTCAGTGGCTACTGTAACATGTATTTATTGTTTTCCAATTGTTTTTTCATGTATTTTGCAGTGGTTTTAAGGTGAAAATTTAATACAAACCATGTATTTACAAAGACTATCGATGGCTGCTATTGTTTTGGTCTGTTTCGCTGAAGTTTGGCCAGATTTTTTGCCAGTCTCAGACCAAAAGAATTATTGATACGGTTAAAGGAATGTACAAATAATAGACAATTATTATGTCAGATTCAGGGGCATCGGCTTACACTTGGGTGTAGGCGTAGGGACTGCATCGCAGCATCGGCTTACACTGGGGTGTAGGCGCAGTGACCGGAATCTCTCTGAGCGCTGAAGGTGCAGTCGTGTTGTCCATACACTCTAGGCCCATTTAATGCGATCTGTGCCAGTATGAAGGTTAAAAGGTCATATCTCGGATGGTGGACGTGGGGCAGGAGGGTGGGGGTACACTTCCCCTGTCCATCAGATCGTGATGATCGGCATCACGTATCTCCCCCCCCCCCCCCCCCCCCCTTTTTTTTT
>CAXITT010000307.1:473273-553354 GCA_964033795.1 Lymnaea stagnalis | reverse complement strand
ATATCAAAGAATGACAACGTAGCAGTTTCAGTAGTGGTGTAAGCTGACCAGAGAAACCGCGAAACAGTGGGCCTGGCAAAAGACGCCGAGCACGGAGTCTCGACGTAATAGGATTCCACGAACATCAAAGAGCCACCGATGTCCAAGCCACTGATGGGCAAGGGAACCAGAGGCAAGGCTCGAGCACGTGGTGTTGATGTAATACCTTTGCCTTTGTTTAACTAGATGGACAAGGGAACCAGAGGCATGGCTCGAGCACGTGGTGTTGATGTAACACCTTTGTTTAACTAGGGCTGAAGTTGATGAATTAAAAGTGGCGCTGTAAAGAGAAGCTAGGTTCTTGGAAGTAAGGTTGTTCACAGCCGGAGCTGGAGTGGGTCTGCATCTGCTAAAATTCCCTACTCCTTTGAGCTCCAAATAATATTAATTAACTAGCCAAAGATACCCGGCATTGCCCGGGATAGCATCGGAAAAGCAACAACGTTAACGGCCTTTTAATTTACATTGAAATTATGTGCCAAGTAAAAAAAAAACCCTAATTAATTTTTCTCCTATAAAAAACACATTTAAAATAACTTGTGTAAACCTTTCGGTCCCCGATTGGTATCCCATTTTCCAATGGGATCCAGATCCTATTGGAATCCCAATCCCATTGAAATCCTGTTCCCAATGTAATCCCATTCCCATTGGGATACCAACCCAACGGGGGTTCCAGTTCCATTAGGATCGATCCCATTTCCCATTAGGAACCCAATCCCGCTGGTATCACGAGCCTGGTGTGATCCCATTCCTGTCGATAGCTTGATTCCAGTGGGATCCTGCTTCCCAGTTAGATCCCAAATCCTGATCCCAATAGAAACCGATCCCGGTAGGCCACTGATCCCGTTTTCCTTTAGAACCTCGGTATGATCCTGCAACCCCATGGGATCCCGTTACAAGATTAATCCATTCATGTTAAGGTATTTTTGTTGTAATTTTATTTATATAGCTCATATAATGTAAGGAAAAAACGAATTCTGGCGCCGCCGCCCCCCCAGCTCCTAACAGAATGTTATAAAAAGTTCATAAACCCTTATCCTTAAGACTAAGAGTTCCTTTCGGATAATGATGGATATATGTGCAAAGTTGGGTCAAGATCCATCAATCCGCGTGAACGCTAGGCTGGGGTACCGCGCTATATAAGACCACTTATTATTATTATTATTTTGTGGAACAGACAGACAGACGAACCCACAAATTTTCACTTTTATATATATATGGTACTGGGATCCCTTTGTTGAAAATGGCCGGAAGACCAAGATTAAATAGGATTCAAATTGTTGATCCAACTGAAATTTTAAATGATGCAGGACTTCGGACTGAGATTTGGCTTATGCGCACACTTTTTGAGGCAACAAATAATGTCAATACAACAATGGAATTTCTTGCAAGGCGCTCCCTTTTAAAGAATAAAATGGAATGCAACAATTGCCATGTGGCTTGTAACCTTGCAACCCACAATCAAGGTATTGACAAACATATATGGAAGTGTCCAATTTGTCGTTTGAGGAAAAGTATACGAGATGGCTCATTTTTTACTAGGAGCCATCTACCATTATCTAAATTAGTCATTCTCATATACTGTTTCGCCATTGATTCTCCTCAAGATGTTACAAGGCATGAGTCTCAAATCCAAAACCAAAACACGGTGATTGACTGGTTTAATTTTCTTCGAGAGGATATAGGGATTTATCTGAACCAGCATGCAACTCAGATTGGTGGCTTTGACGATAATGGGGAGCCCATGGTGGTTGAGCTTGACGAATCAAAATATTTCCATCGGAAATACCACAGAGGAGCATGGCGTCAAGGCCACTGGGTTTTTGGTGGCATAGAAAGGTCCACTGGAAAATGCTTCCTAGTGGAAGTTTCAGACAGAACAGCTGGAACCCTGGAAAACATTATCGTCCAACAGGTTTTGCCAGGGACATACATAATAACAGATGGATGGGCAGGCTATAGGAACATAGAGCAATTGTCCAATGGGATATTCATACATTCAATTGTAGTGCACGAAAGAAATTTTGTTGATCCCAACGACCCAGATGTGCACACACAAAATATAGAAAATCTAAGGATGCGCGCCAAACGTAAACTGAAAAGACGGTACAGAACAAGTGACACATTGTTTCCATCATATTTAAAGGAGTTTCAGTTCCGTTGCAACTTCACAAAGTTTAAATTCTTCAACGAACTTTTGATTGTCTTAAAAGGACGATATCCTGTTTAATAAAACATTTTAAACAGTTCCATTTTTTTTCCTTGGACTTTCCAGAGCATAAAAGGTCAGTTTTTACAATTGTTATTTGTTTTGTACCATTTAGTCTTTTGTGTGCCGATTGTGTGCCGACATCGTTGTTGTATACTGTATATACTGGCGGTGGATGATAGATGGATGTGTCATCTACCGTTATCTGTCACCCTTCGTCACCCACAGTAATCCACCATCATCCACAGTCACCCAAAGTAATCCGCCATCATCCATCTATCATCCACCGCCATCCACCGTTGTCTACTATTATCCACCGTTATCAACCATCATCCACCGTCATCCACAATCACGAACTGCCATCCACCGTCATCAACCAGTATCCACAGCCATCCACCGTCATCCATATATCATACACCAACATCAACCGTCATCCACCGTCATCTGCTATCATTCACCGTCATCCATCTATCATCCACCCCCATCCACAGTCATCTATCATCATCCACTGTCATCTACCATCATCCACCGTCATCCACAATCATCCATATATCATACATCAACCGTCATCTGCTATCATTCACTGTCATCCATCTATCATCCACCCCCATCCACAGTCATCTATCATAATCCACTGTCATCAAACATCATCCACCGTCATCCACAATCATCCATCTATCATCCAACATCAAACGTCATCCACCATCCTCCACCATCATCATCCGTCATCCACAATCATCCAACATCAAACGTCATCCACCATCCTCCACCATCATCATCCGTCATCCACAATCATCCATCTTTTATCCACCATTATCATCCGTCATCCGCCATCATCCACAATCATCCACCAACATCAAACGTCATCCACCTTCATCCACCATCATCATCCGTTATCCACATCATCCACAATCATCCATCTTTCATCCTTCATCATCCAAAGTCATCCACCTTCATCCACATATCAATCACCCCATCCACCGCCATCTACCATAATCCACCGTCATCAACCATTATCCACCGTCATCCACAATCATCCCTCTATCATCCACCAACTTCTACCATCATCAACCATCATCCACCGTCATCCACAATCACGAACCGTCGTCAATCATTATCCACTGTCAGCCACTGTCGCCTAAAGGCCGAGTTCCACAATAATTTGCAGAAATTAAATAAACGTCCTATTTATTGTAAAGAAATTAGGTGAATATCCAATTATTAGTGAAACAAGATCTTTATTTCACAATAGTAATCCGATAAAAGAAACATAAATTATGTGAGACCTAAATATTTACAATTTTAAACCCACCACTTAACACTTCTTTAGAAAGAAATATCCGACTCTTACGCATAATTAAAGTTATAAAATGAATACAAAATATTTATTTTAATATAGATACATCCAATTAGGCAACTTTTATAAGGTATCTTTAAGGACAGAAGAGTTCTCCTCATTTGACCACAATGGCGCCGTGAAAGACAAAAGATTCATGCAAATGTACGTCTTTTGATCTCGTAAAATGTGTTAAATTGTTGTTGTATTCCAACAAAAAGATGGTATTTTACTTTTAAAAATACTTTTAATTAAGTTCCATCAGGCAAAAATGAATTTTAAAATTTATTTTTCAAGAAATAATAAAACGCACTAAAATAAGGGATTACCCTTTTGCTGATACTATTTTCAAGTGTTAGTTTTTGCCGTTGTTTCTTAATTTGGTAAATTTTGGTAGGTACTTGTGTCAAAAATTTAAACATTTTGTAAAAATGAACCAATGGCAAAGCGGCATAGTTAAATAGAGCAAATTTTTTACAGAATTATAACACCAAAATTAGATACTTCGATGAAATAAAGGAGACTACTACTGTATCAGAAATGGGCGTCGGCGTCAGAAAAATCCGAGTTTTTTAAATTTTCCAATGTGTGTGTCTATTATTAAATTAGTACTTTCGACATCTATTTGAGTTCCGTTTCTGGCCTAATAATTTGGAAGACATCTTGGCCTACATTTCTATCCAGCTATTTTGCGGTTTTCAATTGACCTTTTTTTTTGAAAATCTTTGGTATATATAAGTATAAGGCTTCTTCGCATACAAAATTTTGTTTGAACTAATAAGATAAGGCCCTTTTTGATTAAATCTGTATAAGCATTAGATATTGATATTGTGCCAATTCTCATTGATGTAGGTCATGTCCCATGTTTGTTACGCTTCTCCCAGTGACCCATATCACATAAGGTGGCTCAGCCTAATTTCGACACGGCGTGGGCCACGCCCCTTTTTAATGGCGGAAGTTGCCGATACTTAGCAAATATTTAATTATTACCACTATATACATCCTCGTGCGGAGATACTGATCTTCCATCGAGCGCCTCCCCAGGTGGCGGATAGGGGAAAGCCCACCAGATATGGTGGGTACCAGGGAAATAAAATACCTGGGACGGACCAAAATCAGAACCTACTGCCTTGTAGGAAGTGGAGGGATCCACAAAGGCTAGGGAACCTTACCCAAAAACTAAGGCAGCTATCCAGAGAGCTGTAAGGGGCAACCCCCCAGGCGGTTGTGCGCAGGGTTAACAACCCGGCCACGTAAAAAAAAACAACGTTACGAAAGCCAAGCAACTGAACAAAACCCGGACTGATACCAATGGAAATCGACCTATGTATGGATATGGACATGATTTTTGGATTGCGACTTGGAATGTACTAAGCCTGTTTAGAGCAGGAGCCTTAGCCAACCTTGTAAATCAGCTTGTCAAATACAAAATATCTATTGCTGCATTGCAAGAAATTCGATGGAAAAATTCAGACATCCTCAAGACATATTTTATAGTGGTAGCAACACCAACACACTAGGAACAGGATTTGCAGTGAAAAAAGAAGCGGTCAGTGCAGTCATAGGCTTCAAACCAGAGAACAAAAGATTGTGTTCCTTGTGTGTGCGAGGAAAAATGTTCAATATAACACTAATAAATGTACATGCTCCAACGGAAGACACGGAAGATCAGGATAAAGAATCCTTCTATGAAACACTGGAAAAGATCTACGAAGATGCACCACGACATGATATTAAAATAGTGATTGGAGACTTCAATGCCAAAATAGGAAAAGAAAAGGTGTTCATGCCAACTATTGGCAAGGAAAGTCTGCACGAAGAATCCAATGACAATGGAATCCGACTCATAGACTTCGCGGTAGGAAAAGGGATGTAAGTTAGCAACAAGTTTCCGCACAAAAATATACATAAAGATACGTGGAACTCACCAGATGGAATCACCCATAATCAAATCGATCACGTTTTAATAGATCAAAGATGGATCAGATATATTAGATGTGAGAAGCCTTAGAGGAGCAGATGCGGACTCAGACTGTTACGCACTGACTTGTATTGGGAGAAATTAATCTCCTATTTTAATTGGCGCGTTGTAAACAGTGCCTAACAAAGGACGATACCATTGAATCAACAATATTAAAGATACGACCGAAAACAGTTTCTAGTTACAATGAATAAGATTTATTAAGTCTTAAGATACCTGGAGACATTCTACCCAATGTGTAATTGGAAGCCGATTGTAAACAAGATACATCAAAGAGATTTAACCACGCCCACAACAGACGTTACTGTCTGCTAGGAGTGTACTGCGAGGTCGAGGAAAGTTCACGCACAGGAAATTGTGCTACATAACACGGACCATCTACTTTTAAGGGTGAAATATAGGCAGAGGATAAGCTTAGTTCACAATGGTCGTAATCAAATAGAGAAACGATACGATTACCAAAAGCTGCCCAAAGACCCATTAACTGCAAAGGCTTACCAGAATGAAGTAGAAACACAATTAGAAGCATCGCACGAGGAAATAAACAGGGAAAACAACATAAATGATCAGTGGGATAGAATAAAAAATGCCATTAAAAGATCAGCAGAAAAAGTAGTGGGATTTCAGCAAGCCAACAATAGGCTGGTACAACAATGAATGCAGAGAGACTGTGGAAGAAAGAAACAAAGCACGAATGATCATGTTACAAAGGGAAACCAGAAAGACAACACAAGCATACAAGGAAGCCAGAAGGAAAGCAACAAAAATGTGTAGGAAGAAAAAGAGGGAATGGGAAAAGGATAAACTAAAGGAAATAGAAGATTTATCAAGAGAGGGAAATATAAGAGGAATGTACATGAAGATAAAAGATGAAAAGAATGGATACCAAGCCAGACCGCAAATGTGTGAGAGTCACAATGGAGAATTAATCACGGAAAATATTAAAGTATTGGAGAGGTGGGCTGAATATTTTGAGGACATACTGAATGCAGACAATAGACAAGAAGAAGATTATCAACTCCCACAGGGAGGACCAGTCCCGTTTATACAATGCCCAACCCTAGAAGAAACCAAAGAGGTAATTAATTACATGAAAAATCACAACGCCCCCGGACAAGACCTTATCACAGCAGAACTGATTAAATATGGAGGAAAAGAACTACACAATCAGATACGTAAACTTATAAATAAAATTTGGCAAGAGGAGAAAATCCAGACAGAATGGGAAACAGCATTAATAACCCCAAAACACAAGAAAGGCTCAAAACTTCAGTGCACAAACTACAGAGGAATCTCCCTATTAAATGTTACATACAAAATACTGACGAAACTTATTGCCAAAAGACTACAACCTTACACTGAAGAAATACTAGGTGATTACCAATGCGGATTCAGGCCTAACAGATCAACGACTGATCAGATTTTCACCATCAGATGCCTATTAGAGAAATGCTGAAACTTATTGCCAAAAGACTACAACCTTACACTGAAGAAATACTAGGTGATTACCAATGCGGATTCAGGCCTAACAGATCAACGACTGATCAGATTTTCACCATCAGATGCCTATTAGAGAAATGCTATGAATTTAATATACCAGTACATCAACTCTATGTCGACTATAAACAGGCCTATGACAGCATCAAAAGAAACTATTTATATGAGACTCTGCAGGAGTTTGGGATACCCAACAAACTGACAAGGCTAATACATGTAACACTAAACAACTCAAAAAGCAAAATCAAGATTCAAGGAGAATATTCAAGGGAATTTCATATTAGACAAGGCCTAAGACAGGGAGACTCACTGTCTTGTATGCTCTTTAACCTAACATTGGAGAGAGTTATTAGAAACATACACATTGACACTCGAGGAACGATAACAGGATACTTTCTGAGGGAAACTCAAGACCCACAACCAATGGGCACACTCTACAACCAACCACTTCAGTATCTTGCATATGCTGATGACATAGCACTTCTAGGGAAAAGTATAAAAGACATATCAAAATCCTTTATTGAATTAGAAGATGCATCTTTCTTCTTCTTCTTTATTTTAAGGGCCCACGATCAATGAATTGATCTTTACAAGCAGGGCTGGAAGTTAACAACCAAAAAACAAAATACATGACCATGCTAAGAGAGGAACAAACATATGAAACCATTAAAATTAGAAACCAAACTTTTGAAAAAGTAAATCAATTCAAATACCTAGGATCCTTGTTAAATGAGAGAAACGAATTACTAACAGATATAAGAAAGAATATCAGCCGGAAACAGGGCATACTTCAGTAGTCAGAAAATACTCAAAAGTAAAAACATTACAAGAGAAACAAAGAAAACTACTTATATAAAACTGTGATCAGACCAGTTGTAACATGCAAGTGAAACTGGGACCCTAACAAAAACAGCAGAAAACCTATTAAACACATGGGAGAGGAAAGTTCTCAGTAAAATATATGGGCCAACAAAGGATGAATATGGATGGAGAATACGAATCAACCAGGAATTATACAGTCTATATGAGGATCCTACGATAGTGGCAGAAATAAAAGGAGGCAGGCTACGCTGGGCAGGGCACCTAGAGAGAATGCCAAATGACAGAGGAACGAAGAGGGTACATCACAATACCCCAGAGGAAAAAGGCTCAAAGGCAGACCTAGGCTTAGGTGGATAGATGATGTAGAAAAAGATCTACAGCAACTGAAAGTCCAAGCATGGAAAAGAAAGGCATTAGTTAGGTCTGAGTGGAAGGAAGTAGTGAGGCAGGCCAAAGCCCTACATGGGCTGTAGCGCCACAGGGATGGAGGGATGGATGGACTATATCCATCAAAATATTTTATAACTTGTGTTTCAGAGTGAATTTTGAAGACATTTAAACTGGAATGTTTTAACGAAGTGGTTATACGCAGTTGACTGCGTATAACCCTGAGAGTTATATGCAGTCGGCAAGTCACGTGAGGTCTATATACTTCCTGTGTTACAGTATCGTTCGATAAAGGTACTTCGTTATCAAGATGACTTGGTGGTCGAATGGTTTAAACTGAGCAAACCTGAAGTTGGTGGTTTGGAGATCAATTCCAGCCAAGGGCCAGTCAAGATTGAATGATATGTGTTAGTTTTTATGTGTGTTCTCGAGAATGAACCAACAGCTCAGTTAATTATTTCACTTTTGTTTAGGCTAAAAAATGTTAAAACATGATTAGAATTATAAGAGAGAGTAGCAGAAAAAAATAGCTGTAGGGGCAGGGGGTTCTGTAGAGGGGGCACTGTAACAGTGGCAATGCTACACCAGGTCCCGACGGGTCCCAGGACCTGGTAAAAAAACTTGGGACCTGGCAAATGACCCGGTAAATTTTTATTAGTTATATTACTTAATAAATAAATTTTATTTTTAATACATTTATTTGGGACCCGCCAAATTTTTTAAAGACCTGCAAGCAACCCGCCATGTTAAATTTGATGGCGTCGCCACTGCACTGTAAGTAATACTTTCACACAGTTATAATTTTGCATGGAAGCTGAAAACTGTCACATTTAGGTGTCCCCCCCCCCCCCAAAAATTAAGTAATACATTCACACAGTTATAATTTTGCCTGGAAGCTGAAAACTGTCACATTTAGGTGTCCCCCCCCCCCCCCAAAAATAAATAAATTATATGAGTTTTTAAAAATAAATAGAATGTATTTCCTGAATTATTCAGTGAAACCAACCACATAGTCATAGCAACATATAAAAACCTAATCAATCAGAATACAGAGCTAGACTTAAACCAAGGAAATGCCTTAAGGCAGTGGTTCTCAACCTTTCCAATGCCACGACCCTTTAACATAGTTCCTTACGTTGTGGCGACCCCCAAACACACAATTATTTTCGTTGCTGCTTCGTAACTTTTGAGCGTAACTTTTTGTGTTTTCCGATGGTCTTAGGCGACCCCTGGGAAACGGTCATTCGACCACCAAAGGGGTCGCGACACACAGGTTGAGAACCACTGCCTTAAGGCATAATCATCTTCTTAATCTTAGACTCTAAGAAATTTAGACTTTGACTTAGACTTATAATTATAATTTATAAGATACAAGCAATAATACTAATACCGGTAATAGCACTAATAATATTACTATTATTCAAAATTAATTAAAATTAATTCAATTAAAATTTCACTTCTTACGTTAAACACATTAAAAGTTATAGTTCAAAACAACCCATGATGCGGCTAATTACGCATAATACTTTTTTTTTAAATTTTGCCAAACTAGCGGTAATAAACAATATTTGGCTAAATTCCCAGCCGACTGCGTATAACCCTGAGAGTTATACGCAGTCGGCTGGGAATAACTTTCAGGGTTATGCGCAGCCGACTGCGTTTAACGCTTCCCATGTTTTAATTTGAGCTTTAAAACCCCTGTAGAGTCCATATTATAAATGATCAGAATTTTCCCTGTGCAACACGTTGGCATTGGCAACCATTCACAGTCACTTGCATAGCGGCTATATCGTAGTACTATCTCAGAGTTTCAATCAAAAGAGTTTGCTGTGTGCAAAAACTATTAAACCATTGGTCAGGGAAAGCTTTAATTAATTATTCATGTGCCAAAGTTGAACGTTTAAAATAAGTCGACCCTAAACAGTATTTTAGTGATAAGGGAATGCGTTGCCTTATATAAACTATATAGTCATAATGAAGCGATCAGCAGAATGAGGTCACAGAATTGTTAAAAAGGACAAACCAAGTCGCACTTTAAAAATTCATAACTTTAAAACTACAACAGCTAAAAATATGATTTTGGTGTTATAATTCTGTAAAAAATTAGCTCTATTCAACTATGCCATTGGTTTATTTTTACAAAATGTTTAAATTTTTGACCAAAGTATCTCAAATTAAAAACCTTCAAATTAAAACATTCTTGTTTAAATTACTTGTAAGTTCATTCTAAAACACAAGTTATCAAATATTTTGATGTAATCAGTGGTAATAATTTAATATTTCCTAAATATCGATATCTTCCACCATTAAAAAGCGGGTGTCCCCCCCACGTCATGGTCAAAATTGGGCTGAGCGACCTCATGGTAATGCAGGTTAAAGGGACAAACGTAGCGAACGCCGGACAAGACCTACATCAATGAGAAATGGTACACGTAAAGATCAATATATAATAATGCTTCTTATTATTTATTATGAAATAACTTTATTTTGAATTTCATTCAACAGTATGTTCGAATGTTGGTCAAGATGTCCTCTATCATGAAGATGTTGAAGGATACCACAATTTTTTGATAAATAGTCCTTTTATTAATGGAAAAGCACTAACGTCCAAAAATTAAAAACTCAGATTCTCCTGCGCCGACACCCATTTCCCATACAAATTTATTAGTAGTCTCCCATGCTTTACCTACATATGTACTTCTCTATGTTTTGCAGTGACATTTATTTATCATAAAAGTAGAGAACATTCTGTAGTTACTTAGGCTGTTTAATTTATGAAATTGACACTTAATATTAACGGTTATGGTTGACTTTGTACCGCTCTTCGAGCCTTAATTAGGGATGAAGCATGTTTTTGAAATGAACTATTATTATTATACCGGTACACCAAATCCATATCTGCAAGTACAATCTATATGGGGCCATAGGCCTATTATATTATTTAGTTAATTTTTATTTTCATAGTTTACAAAAGTCACAATTGAACTTATAATATTAATAGCTATTATTGGCATGAATGAGACTGGGAAGTGCAATCATGTTAGATCTTTTGAGACTGCACTTTCTTCAAGCCTTAGACAATTGTCGATGGAATTTTTTATTAGATCATCAGAAGCTTACGGCAGAATCAGAAAATTGGATTTCAGTGGTCATCTTTACATTTAAAGTAAGAATCTTGAAGATTTGGACTATACTTTGCCATAGCTTTACTTAAATGTAAAGCGAGACCAAAATCCTCAAAATTAATGCTGACAACATAAGTATTAGTCCTATACTGTAGTACCTAGGGATAGGAGAAATATAGCTCAAATTATATTCATTTACGTATCATTGAAGCATTATTAATAAAGAGAGTAGAACAGATGAAGACATTACAGTGAATGGGGTAGGCACTCTTAACAAATATATGGAAATGCAATGAAATAATAATAGTAACAAATCTTAAAATTATAGATGATTATTAATAAAGAGAGTAGAACAGATGAAGGCATTACAAAAATACAGTGAATGGGGTAGGCACTCTTAACAAATATAAGGAAATGCAATGAAATAATAATAGACACAAATCTTAAAAATATTCAAAATGGAATGTCTATTCTGCTATATGTGTGTCAAACTTGAACAATCAAAATCATTTGAAACTCATTGCAAAGAGATTATCGGTACATGTTTTTATCTTCAGATATTTACACAAGACCCTATAAATTAATTGGGGCTTAGAAGTAGAATGGGCTGCAAAGAATATGTAAGAGCAGAGATTAATCGTAAGAGTTGCTGAATGGCATATGTAACCCTTGGCATACGGAATAATGATTGAGCCTAACCTATTTAAAACTATTTTATTTATTTCAGGTAGCACCAGACAAGGATGGCCCCAAATAATGCCCTTGTAACCTGGGGCAATGACAAGACAATGAATCTCAATACTCTCATTCTCACTAATATCCAGTCTTCACCTTATTTCAAGGTGCAACTATTTGAGCTGAAAACGTTCCATGAAGTTGTTGATGAGATTTATTATAGAGTAAGGAATGAAACATTTAAAATTATTTATTACAAGGCCTAGAGTCCAGTTTATATTAATTAGATTAGAATGCAGGATATTTTCCTCATTACTAATGAAAAATAAATGAATATTTTTGAAATTGTTTGCTTATATTTAACAGATGATTTTATATTTAAATTATTGATTTGTGTATCAGTAAAGTTTTATTTTCAATATTGTCTATGTTCAGGTGGAGCATTTGGAGCCTTGGGAGAAAGGTAGCAGAAAAACAGCAGGTCAAACAGGAATGTGTGGAGGGGTGAGAAAATGGCAAATAATTCATGAAAACAATTTTCGACTTTGATTTCTTATACTTTATGTGAATGTGTGTGTTATGAATTCTGACATTTAATTAACTTGGCACCATACGGTGCACCCCCACCCCCATCTAACTTTTTAAAAAGTATTTGTTTCTTCTTAGGTTCGAGGCGTTGGTGCTGGAGGAATAGTGTCCAGTGCTTATTGTCTTCTCTTCAAACTTTTTACCTTGAAATTGACCAAAAAGCAGGTTAACAATTTGATCACTCATGGAGATTCACCTTACATCCGGGGTTTAGGTTTTATGTACATCAGGTAAGTGCTGTCCCAAAGGTTTTACCAACAACCAATGCTCATTTCACTGGGTCGTTGTATGTGCTTGCCATCTTATGCTTTTTTAGTCATATTTCATTTGGCACTATTTCATTTTTGGTCTATTTTTCTCAATAGACAAGTTGTGCTTGAATTCTAGGGTTAGATCTTTCATGCATGGATATGTTCCTGAAATAAATCAATAACTCCTTCTTTAATTGTAACTTGTGTAATCATGTCAATGAAACAAATTGTTGTTCAAAATTGTTGACCCAGATTTGACTATCATTTTCTCCTAAGTCAAAATATGTCACACCCTTAAGCCTCTGCATAACATGGTTTTATATTTGCCTTTCTTTAGATTAACTATTCAGTTGTATTAAATGCATTTGACATAGATTTTTTTGTACCCGTTTGAAGGTCTTGAATTTAAATATGTTGGGGTTAATTAACATTTTCCAGATACACACAAGCACCATCCGACCTTTGGGACTGGTACGAGATGTACTTGGATGATGAAGAGGTATGTTCTCCATATATTGTGACAGACAGCAGACATGGCTTGTAGTATACAATAGTTTAGGTGCTAAACCATAAATCTGCCAGTTCCCACAATGAAAAATTATTTTACATACAGTATTACTCTTGACGGCACAAACTTTTGATGAATTTCAGACCAGCTGAACCAAAAACATTTATGTAGCCCTAGAACTGCCAGACTGTAAATTAAGTATATAGCAATTTCAGCTAATTTTTAAATATATTTTTAGATTCTCTGCTCAAAGGGATTACTGGTTTGTTTTTAATTTAAAATACTGGTTTTGAAATGTAATAATTCATTGCAAGAATATAGTTACTAATTAATATTTAGCTTTGAAAGAAAAATTTCAATTACCCCTTTTTATTCTGGTTAATTTTTTTGTATCTGCATTTTCTGGATAAAGAATTTGTAAGAACGTGTAAGTTCTAGAAAATGTTAGCACTGAGAAAAGCACACCCCACTTTGCAAGTGTGTAGTAACATGGATAGACTTTGTACAAACTTCATTACCGGGTATGTAGATTTGATGGTTCAAGGGAGACAAGATTCTAGGTTCAGCTTATATATTTGCATAATTTTGAGGCCACAATTTTTAATAATCAGCCTATATCATGACCATGTTTATCATTGTTACGAAAGAACTGGTCATTATTGAGAAAGTTGTCTTGAAATGAATGAAATTAGTTACGGTAGTTGAAAGGTGAGAGGGGGTGATGTCAACATACACATTACAAACATCTGTCTGAAGCTGCCCATCAAATGTCAGCTCATATTGACTGGTGAGTACTGACAATTTTTCTCTTCCTGACTCTTTTCTTTGTTCTTTCTTTTTCCTCACCTGTCCTCGACATTTTGAACAGTAGGCTGATAGTGTTAGTGCTTAATCAATTTCATTTTGAGTCCTCATTGAATAGTTTTAGCAAGCTCCACACTCTGAGTTATCTTTTTTTTAATTTATTCATAAAGTTATCGGTATAATAAATGGCTAAAAAAATAGTATATACAATCATTAAATCTGTGATCAAAGCAATAGTCCAGACCTAATAATCATTTTTCTAATCGGTAGCTAAAGCATCATAGTCCAGACCTAATGATTATTATGCTTCACACTTACTGTATTTAGCCCCCATAATTGATGTGCTGTTTTGTATGTACAGGGTCTTTGCCTTAGCCCGTGTGAGGATTTCCAATATCTCCCAGCATCCTCCAAAGTCTTTCATGGACGCCTCGAGCAGAGGTTATAAATAAATTCTAAGGGGCCCAAAAGGGGGCCATTTTTTTTCTTTTTATGTTTTAACAAGAGTGATATTTAGTGATATAATAGTGACATGAAATTTGGTGGTCACAGTGCAAACCTGTTTTAAATAGGCTGATTTACTAACATACAGTGTTTAAAATTGGTTTCAATACAGTTATTCGGTAAGCAGATGTGCTTTGGTAAGTAAATAGTTTGAAAGTCTTGTTGGAATTTATGTACGAATAAAGAAATAGAGAGAAAAAAAATGAAATAAGTTGTGATAGTAATCGAAAAACTTCAACACTCAAAGAATTTTGCTTGAACAAATTTTTTGGTTGCTGCGTACACTTCAAAACAGTACAAATCTTTCTCCGATAAAATCTCGTTTGAAATTCTCCACTGAAATTCTTCACTGAAAGATCCCATGACAATTTTAAAACTGGAGTGCTGGAACATCTCATGTGACAAGTCTCAAGTTCTTCCAGACTTTAAATGACATTAAAACAGAGCCTGATAAATTTAATCATGTGATTACGGTAATTATTTTTTACATGACCATGTCCTCTTGCATCAACATTAACCAAGTATTTTTTTTTCTGTCTTTTTTTCAAACAGGAGCTAGACGTGAAGGCTGGTGGTGGCCATGTTATGACCATAGGAGAGATGCTGCGTCAATGGCTTGTCAAGTTGGAATGGTACTCCACACTATTTCCACGTATACCAGTACCCATACAAGTAAGGTAGCTCCTATATATTAGCAAAATATGTAACCCCTCTAGAAATATAATTGAATTCCTTTTTTTTTCTTTTTCTAAATGTTATAATACCGGTACACAGTGTCAAAAGTTTCAACACTTATTAACCCTCGAACTGTGGCATGCATCAATCTGTAGTGTGGGAGCTTTTCAGAGCTTATTGAGTGCCTTTTGAAATTGCATTAAATGACAAAGAAATATTGATACAAGACCCCAATAATTATATTTTTAGAAAGGTAAATGGATGGGGATGAAGTTGGCTATATTGCCCACCCCATAAAATTTTTTTTTTTGCCCAGTGTCCTTGACCTTGGAGTGCTCTTTAAAAAAAAAATTTAAAAAAAAAAAATTGTCTTGCTTTCAAGTGCTCATACCATCATTCATTTTTATAGATACACTTAAGACATAATCTAAATGTTGTAGCCAATTCATTTTTCTTTCAGAAAATGTATAGTTTGCTAAGGTTTTGATAACAATTTAACCCCTGAAAGTTTAAGTAATTTTAGGTCCTTTTTATAAGAAACTGGGACCACAGCTAAAACCAAGGACAAAATACAAAATCTCAGGCAAAATAGTTATCACTGACCAGTAAACATTTAAAATGGAACTGTGGAACTGATTTTCGTTGTTTAACTATAAAATGTATTAGTTCTGATCTATAATCTGTAGCTTCTGGCAATTCTGTGACTTAAATTCAGTCAGTCCTTGCCCAACCTCCGGGCCTGGCTGGAAGTCTCACAGTATGCCTACTTCAGTATCACGAAGACTAGTATCAGATTCACGAAAAGAAGAATCTGAAGTGAGATGTCGTGGGGAATGTTAAAATCATCATCAGAATCACTTAAATCCTCTCCTAAAAAGCTTCCAAAAATATTTATACAAGTTCTCGCACTGAAGGCCCAGCCACAGCTTCAGCCATTTTAGCTTTTAAAAAAAACAGCGATATAAAATTTCGATTAAAAGGTACTTATTGTCAAGTTATCAAGAAACAGCTTGACTCGAATGTTAATTTAATTATTGATAAAAGGAAGTGGCTATGATTCCGTTTAAATATTGGAATGACAATTGCTATCGGACCGTATTTTTTATCGGCTGATTTTTTCGGCTGCCACAGCACAGAACGTGAATATCTGCCGACCACAGTTCGGGGGTTAAAAATGTAAAAAAAATTTTGATATGACACAAACCATGGCCAAACAATTTTAATTATGCACATATCTTTTCCATGGACACTTGATAAATCCCCTATAGTTGAGTATTATTGGCTTCTTGAGAGTTGATAAGTCAATAAGCCGAATTTTTACCTTTCCTTTTGCAGAAAGATATTGACTTGAAACTGAGGTCAAGACCAGTGACAGGTGGTTACCATGGTTATGGGGAGGAAGTGACAGAGGAACAAGAGCCAGAACATATACCAGACGATCAAGTGTCATTTGGCGAGGCAGAGAGAGCAGCTATGTCTCAGAGAGGGTGAGCATGTTGGGCTTGTATAATGTTGTAATATGCGACGGACTGCATTCGAGCTGTGTGAAGTAAATGAATAGTGAAATAAAGTATGTTTTGGCTTGAAAAGAAGCCATTAACAGAAATTAACGGTCCTGTCTTTCTTTTCAAGTCTAAACCTATTTTGTTCTATTATGCAATTATATGGGGAAAGAAGCTCCGCTACTATTGGGATAGATGGCAGTTTTTTAAAAAATTGAACATTTTATTTCACATTTATTTCCTACCTTAGTAAATGGTTAAAGATCTAATTTCTAGGCGAGGTGGTGTTGGTGGAGCAGGTTATAACAGAGATGACTACAAAAATGGCAGTTCTCGTCGTAGCCCTTACAGGCGATATTCTCCTCCTAAAAGACGATCACCGCTGAGGCGACCAAACTCTCCTAGACGCAGTCCTTATTCCAAGTTAGTACCCCTTGTCTGAATTGTTTTTTTCCTAACTTATGTAAGTTTTAAAAAGGCCACAGATGGAATTTTCTGAAAGTTATTCATCTGTTTTAAGTTATTCTTTGTTGGTTTTCCCAATCTGAAATTGTTGTATTATGCAAAGGTAAAAAAATATTTATTCATTTGAAAATTATTTCACAGATCATCTGATGATTTTACAAGGGAATTAGAAAAAGAACGAGAACGTCAACGTAGGGAGAAAGAAAAAGATCACAAACACAGCAAGCATAGCAAACACAGGTCTCGTTCACGGGAACATAAAAGGTCCAGATCTCAAGAAAAAAAGCACTCACACAGTCGAGAACTTAAAGATCGTTCATCCTCATCTTCTCACCTCAAAGAAAGAGAAACCCCATCTCACCGCCGTGTCAGGGACGTGTCCCCTCGTCACAAAGATATATCACCTCGTCATAAAGAAACACCTCCCCGTCACCGGGACAAAGAAATATCCCCACCCCATCGCAGCAAAGATATATCGCCACTTTATCGCGACAGAGAAACGTCAGCTTCACCCAGGGATTTATCACCTAGCCACCGTGACAAAGAGCCGACACCAGCACGTCATCGAGACAGAGAAAGTTCACCATCGCAAAAAAGAGATAGGGAAGTATCTCCTCACAAAAGAGAAAGTTTATCTCACCACCACAGCAAGCACAGGAAAGATGAGAAGAAGCACAAACATAAAGACAAAGAGAGGAGGCATTAGATAGATTTGTGTACATGTCTCATTTGGGCCTGATTGCCGGATGAAAGCAGAGAAATAACTGAATGTGCCTCACATGAGGTTGTATGGTGTCATGCAAAGAGTGGGTTGTTTGAATAGCATATAACTTAGCTTTTGTGGATTTCTTTCCCACAAAAGGATGTGAATATATAAAAAAAACTCTTAATTCTGATTTTGTCAAGTTTTTAAAACCACTTTTGGCATTCACATTTTTAAAAATTATATTTTTATGAGGTGTGGTTTACTTCTTGACAGTTTTTATTTCAATTGTTTGTATATATATATCCAGTCCACCTAGTGAAGGTAAGGCTGTTAGGTTTGGTGTACCTTACACAGACAAGTTATAACTATTTAGGATTAAAGCTCATGCTATATACTTCATGAATGTCACTTAATCAGTTTTATGATGAATTAAAAATAAAAATTTAAAAATATTTCTCAAGTAGACAAAATAATAATACCCTAACCTTTTTAAAGAGGCATTGGGAAATTTAAAAGGAGTATATATGGTTAATTATTATTGAAGAGCCACTTTTATTTAAAGCTTAATGGATCATAATAAAAATGGCTTGTCAAAAAAGAAAATATATCAATAATGTTAAATAATGTCTACATTCTGTGTCAACATTAAAAACTCATATTGAAAATATTGCAATGGAACATTTCCTTTAATTTTTGCTCATGTCATTGTTTAAAAAAAAACATGTTAAAAATAGTTATTCATTTTGCATTTAAATTATGTACAAGTGATGAAAAACATATTCCAACTTATGGTATTCATTAAAATAGATACCATTCGGTATTCATTAAAATAGATAACATTCGTAACTTAATCATAATCATGTCTCAATGAATTGGCTGGGGGGAATAATTGTGTAAATAAGCTCCTCACCCAGTTTATAATGTTTTACAGTGTAAATTTATAGTTTAATGATCACTTCAGTTGTTTTATTTTTAAAAATAAAGAGGCAGCATATTGCATTAGACAAGGTTTTATGTATGTAGTATGAAGACAATTGTTTAATCTTTTTCAAAGGTTGAACAATACTTTTAGATACTTGTAATTTTTTTCTTCCTATTTTTTTTATTACTCTATGCAGTATAATAAGTTATGTTATCAGGATATTTTTCATTTCAATAACTCACGTTAATAAGTTTTAGAATTGTTGAGTATCAGTGCTCTTAGAAAAATAAACTCATTTTATTTAAGTGACATGTTTCATAAATATATAATAAGTGTTCAAGGTGAACACAACCACCTTTTTTACATGTTATGAATCAATACCTGGTCTAATTTCTTAACACATGATTTCCATGTATGTAATTGTTTGTAAAGATGGGAGACAAAGATTGTTGCCAAATGTAATGATCCTGTGAGGGACTAGTTTATATTAAACAAAAATTAAACTACATCTGTGATTATTTGATTCATACCTTCTTTGTAAATGTGTCAGTGCTCAGCTTTTTTCCCTTTCAATTCATTGTAAAAACATCCAACAAGCAAACAAACTAAAACATAGAATCATAGATGCATTATTTGAAATATTTATATGCAGTTGATGATATAGTGGAGAGATGAGTTTATACAATATCCACTTGTTCCTTTTGTAGTTACTTGGTCAGCCCCCATGTAGTGTGGATATAAAAATTACCCTGTCATTTTCTTGAATCTCATAATCAAGTTCACCCTGAAATAATAAAATATGCCAGCTGTACTGTAAGTAATATTTTAGTGAAAGACCCGTTTGGATTAAATCTTTCAGTTAAGAGATGGTGGCGATATGTTTATCGATGCATTCCATTAATTAACTTTGGACTTGGTTAACACTTCAATTATTTTTTTTTTGGTCTCTTAACTTCCATATAGGCCAGCAACACATTTTCTCTGGTTTTTCCTTTGAAATTCACTTTCTGTCTTCAACAACTTTCTCAGCTTCTCTTTCCTCCCAAGAATTCCCTTTTTTCTGCTAGCAAAAACTCTACTAGTTTTGGGTACGGTATAAAGAATTAAAATTAGTACACATTTTTGTATATTTATCGTATAGTAACAAATTCAACTTACCATGAGCTCCCAATCGGCATCATTGATTAAAACAAGAATACCCGGCCTTCTGAAAATTACATGATTTTTGGCATGTAAATGAAAGCAGCAACTTGACTTTAATAAAAGGTACTTACCGTTTAAATGAAATAACTAAGTGTTGAAAATAAAAATAATAGCACTTCAAAGAAACAATAAATCATGCAAGCTATCTCTTGTTAATGAGAATAAAAAAATATATTTTAGTAATAAATTGATAGTTTGATTGCTTTACTCCACCGACTAGATATTCTGGTTTAACCCATTCCACCTCAACTGGGTGTAATACACTGGGAGGACACAGACTGGGATTGCTGATAACAGTGATATCTCGAGTCTCCTTAGCTTCAGTGAAAGATGCTATGTGATCTTTGAAGGGATTTTGGTTTCAAGTCAACAAAATCATGCCACATTGTAAAAAGAAAATAACATAAAGAGAGTCATTTACTGTGATAAAAGACTATGGGCTGGTGTAACCCACCCAGTTGGCAGGAATCAACAGAAACACTTTTTCCCATTATAATAAGTGTACGGGTGTGCTACAGGTACTGGTGGATAGAGACAGGATATGCAATATATGCAGCTGAAAGGGTTAAGCAAATCATAATCAATATAAATTCCTTCAAAGAGGCAAATTATCTATGGTAGTACCGGTAGGTACATTAAGATATCTTTTACATGCCTATGTTTCAAACAGAATTTTTTTCCCAAAGAGTTAAAAATGTTCTGCAACTGATATTATGCATGCAATGCTTACACTGTGTCTCCCTGTATGAAAAGCTCTGGTCTCTCTTTGATAATATTTTCTTGAAGCCATTTTAATAAGTTTCGTATTAGCCCTGTTAATAAGATAAAATAAATCTTTTAATTGTAATATTCTTATAAATAAGTAGTTGTTTACACAATACATGTCACGTATATGACATCGCGTAGGCTGTGCAATAGAACAAAATTTATTATATTATATACTTGAATGCAATGTCTGGTACCTATATTTGTTATGGTAATCTAGCATCTGAAAGCGAAGACAAATGACTCTGCAGACTTCAGCAATTATATATAGACATAAGCTAGACATCAATGAATATTTAAAGAAAAAATAAAACAAGTTCTAGCTCTGGTTAGCAACATTTTTTGTCCTTTATAAAGCTTTATCTTATTTTATAATTCCTTAGGAATAAATTCAACTTATTGCATAAACAGATAACAGTAAGCTGAATAAAATTTAATCCAACTACCACCATTTACTTCCCAATCAGTTAATGTCTTAGTTTACAAGTGTTGCCTTCTGAAGTGAAATGAACAAATAAAGAAGGGTGCAAGCATTTGCACTGCCTTTTTCAATCATGACAAAAGGAATTTTTCAGATAACATTTGAAAAGGAACATGCCAAAAGAGCAAAAAAACATGTACATTTTTCGGGTTGTGATTTAACATGTTAAATACAACAATACCATTTGACATCTACAATTTACAACTGACATCCATACCCATCTCTGTTCATCTTGACTTACTCTTGCCATTTGACACGGGTGGGTCAGGACGTAAGAGTGCGGTTGACGATGCACAACTCTTCCTCACTTTAAAAAAAGTCATCAGTCACCCAGCAGCCATCATCCTAAGTCCTGTGACGATGGGCAAGCAGCGATGCGACAGGTGTAGAGCCATAGCCGAAAGCTGCACACAGGCGACACTAGCTATAGGGTTGTTCTTCACTGATCGGAGCAAAAGTGGAGTTTGGCAGCCACCTGAGTGTCTGAGCAGCCCTTTTCAGGACAGCACTGCTCACCTTCCTGCATGAGGAAGGGGCTAGGAAAGGTGCCCCGAACATTGCCTACTACTTAACACCCTGGCCGGCTAACCGCGGTTTGCGGTGACCCAATTTTGATGTCGAAAAACAGAAAAACTCGATTTCACTTAAAATTGCCACATGAAATATCCGCACCCTGCTTGACAGGGACAATTCTAACAGACCTCAACGACGCAAAGCACTCATTGTCCATGAACTTGCCAGATACAACATAGACATCGCTACTCTCAGTGAAACCAGACTCTCTGATATAGGTGAACTCACAGAAATGCCTTGCTGGCTATTCTTTCTTTTGGAGCGGACGTGACTCTTACGCAAGGTGAGAAGCTGGAGTCAGCTTTGCTATCAAAACCTCTCTTGGAAGCAAGCTCCCCAAAAGGTATCAATGACCGTCTCATGACGATGAAACTTCCCTGCCCCCTTTGCCATGGAAAGAAGGTAGCCACCATAGTCAGTGCCTATGCACCCACCATGACAAATACAGAAGAAACTATGGATAAGTTTTATGAAGACCTGATCACTGTCATCTCTTCCACTTCAACTGCTGGCTGACGGAAACTGTACCACAGGACTTCAAAGATGCCTTCATTATCCACCTGTACAAACACAAAGAAAACCACCAGGCCTGTGACAATCACCGCGGAATTTCACTGTTGTCCATTGCAGGCAAGATCTTGGCCCGAGCCCGCCTGAAAGCACATCTGGAGCTAGGTATCCTACCCGAAAGTCAATGCGGTTTTCGCAAAGAACGCAGGACTATCGACATGGTGTTTGCGGCCAGGAGCAAAATACTGTCCTATAATCCTCTGAATATGGCGTTTGTCACAGTCAACAGAAATGGCCAACAGAAAATCATGAAGTAGTACGGATGCCCAGATAGGTTCACCAGCATCATCCGTCAGATGCATGATGGCCCAAGTCCAGGACAACGGTCTGTCATCTCAAGCATTCCCTGTCCCAAATCGAGAGAAGCAGTGCTGTGTCGTGGTTCCCACACTCTTCAGTATCATGTATTCTGCAATGCTGTCTGATACGTTCAAGAACTCCACCACAGGGTTGCCAATCTGTTTTCAGACTGATGGATCAGACTTCAACCTTAGGAGTAACACCATCAACGAGATACTGATTGCGGGCGACTGTGAGCTCAACGCTGCCTCAGAAGCCGACATGCAACACAGCGTTGATATCTTCTCTGAGGCCTTCAACAACTTTGGCCTAACAACGCAAAGAAAATTAAGGTATCAGCCATCTTCCAGGAAGCCCTGCATTGAACCCAGCATCACCATCAGCGGACAGCATCTAAACGCAGTGGAAAAATTTACCTACTTGGGAAGCATCCTCTCCAGATCTGTCATCATGGATGACAAAATGAATGCCAGACTTGCAAAAGCGAGTGCAATATTTGGCAGGCCCCAGCAGCACCATTGGGACAGGAGGGGTATCAGACATGAAACAAAGATCAAGGTATATAGCGCAGCAGTCCTCTCGACATTGCTCTACGGATTTGAAACGTGGACATTCTACCAGCGTCACGTCAAGAAACTAAACCACTTTCACACAACCTGCCTAAGGAAACTCCTTGGCATCAGGTGGCAAGACAAAGTGCCTGACACAGAGGAACTAGCATCTTCACCTCCCTGAAGCAGTCTCAACTGTATTGGGCAGGACACGTAGCTTCCTAAACAGCTACTCTTCAATGAACTTGTGCTAGGCAAGCGCTCTCCAGGAGGTCAAAGAAAACGATATAAAGACATGCTGAAAGCATCACTAAAGGCCTTCAAGAACAACCCTATTGAATGGGTACCCAGACAACCCAGGACAGCTCAGAGCGAGTGAATATCAGCTTACAAGGAGGGAGATCAATCTCATGAAGCCAGAAGATGGCGAAAGCTGAGAAAGGCAGGCTGGCCCGAAAAGGCAGCCTCAGACGACCGACTTCCGCAACTATCCCCTGCCCGCGGTGCCAGACTATTCCGAGTGCGGATCTGTCTAGTAAGCCACCTAGGCACTCACTGTGGCCCACCCCACCCCTAACTGGATGACTAGATGGTCCTTGTTGATTTGACGGACAAACAACATCTGACATTCATAATATACATGTGTAAAAATTGAATAATGTTATTTTTCTACTTAATTTAAGGATAGTTTATTTTTAAAAATGAATGATTTTCATTTAAAGATAATTATAATTTACATGTTTCTTCCTTCTTTGGTAAAGTAAGACTGTGCTTCTTGACATTTCTGCACAACAATTCTGCACCACCACTGAAATAAAAGAATAATGCTATCTAAATAATATAGTTATTAGGTCATAGGGGTAGAAGGATTTATAGAGTAATTAGGATGCAGTGCAGGCAGGCAAAGGTAATCAACAAAGACGTAGGAGTAGGGTTACTGATTTTGTCTTCTGAACAAACTCAGTTTCTAACTTATTCAGATTAACAAGAAACATCAAATCTTATACAACTTGTTAAAACATTCAATACGTCACATTTATCACTTGAGCATAGTAAAATTAAAGGACTAAAATTTCATTCGACCTGATGATTTTTAACTTAAAATCCCCGCTTTCTGTTTATCAAACCTTTGTCATGTAGCTTATCAGAATTTAGCTAATTGAACAGAGAATATTAATAAAAAATTTAGGGGTAAAAAAAATTCCACTCACCAGCCCATAAATCAGGTAAGAATAATCCAATCAATATCATTTTTTCAACAAATAAGCCTTATTATAAAACAGAAGTATGAGGAAAGTTTTGATCAATATAGCTTAGTTATGAATTTTTTCTCAACACAGGTGCCTTGAATAAATGTTCCAGAAGTTAATAATAAAAATTATTATATAAGAACACAAAATATTTATTATATAAACAAATCAGGCCATTATTTTGAGTGAAAGACCATGAAGCATTCTTTAGGATGAAGGTGAGGTTTGGCCTGACAATCAGTGTAATGAAAGTGTGTGCCTATCTGTTTATTATCAGTAGCAGTAGTGCAATAGGCACACCAGCAGTTCCATTCTTAGTAATCTATGATGTGTTGCGATTCTATTGTCTCTCCCCTTCTTCTTCTATGGGCCCATGATCAATGTACTGATCATTCTGGCTCCTATTCATGGAGAGGGAATATTTTATGTTTATGTGCGTGATATTGAAGAGGATATTTCACTGGTTACTCAGCAAGGGTATCGGGAACTGGGGGTTGGAAGGCCTGAGGCAATAGAAGCAAATGTGTCAAGTGTTGTTGTCTCAAATGTTCCTTTTGGAAGCTTGTTCCAGTCCGTGATTGACTTTGGTAGGAATAAGGAGTTCCTGCACCATGTTCTTGCTGTTATGAGCAGGTAATGCCAATTAATGCCTCGTCACTGTCTAGGGGGGAGAGGGACGGATTTTTGTTTATTTTTGGAGCAGTTGACTTCCCCGTTTTTTTATCTTGTACTTCATGGAAAGCCTGGATGATCATAGATTCAGACAACAATTACTGATGCAGTGAATGACTACATACCACACAAGACCACCAAACCTAAGACAAATCAGACATGGATCATGGCTTAAATCCATAGGTTCTTCCACAGAAGTGACCGCCAGTACAAGCGATTGAAGAAGAATGGCTAGTTTGAACAGAAAGTCGAGGTGTTGAGGCCATCTGAACCATCCAACGCTTACTGCATAGATCTTACTGGAACTACCTGAGCAGCATCTTCTCAGAGGAAGACACTCTGACCAATGGTGTCAAGAACAAGCATTTCTGGAGCTACATCAAGCACCAAAAGTCCTCAAACACTGGAGTTTTCTCCCTTAGGTGGGATGACCCTTTGACATCTTACCCAAAAGCACAGGCAGACATACTCAATCAGCAGTTCCAGTTGATCTTTGGTGACGGTTGTGTTATATATAGACGCCCCATTTACTTTCATTCATCTTTTCTGGTGAATAAACTTAAGCTGAGCCCAATTCGGCTGCACTGTGTTATTAGTAAGGAGTAGTTTACTGATTATAGTCTCCCTTTGACCTCGGCTACACCTAACAAAAAATCCATAGTCTGTTTATTATTTGAATTCTGTAGAATATTGTAGAAGGTTAAAGAGACGATTGCAATGTGTAGTCTGGCCTATGGAAGCATTTAAGAAACAGGCTATATATAAGCCGAGAGATTGAATGACAAGACCAGAGTTATTTTAAATGTGTGCTTTCTTGGCTAGAGAGCTCTGTTTACTGTGTGTGTGTAGATCTAGATTTCTTTTCACCATTTTACCCCTTTTTGCACATTGTGTTTTATTCAACATGGTACTGGTACAAGCCAAACAGTATTTAAGTCAATAGTTTTAATTATATTTCTTTTTGATTTTGTTATTTATTATTTACTTAATAAAACTTATTTATTTGTAGTTAGCCCTGGTTTGATTATCATATTCTTTGTTATTGTTTTTAACATATGGTGTCTTTTGTTGTGTACTTAAATAAGCATTTAATTTCTCCATACTGATAACAGTACATAACAGTAGAGAGTACACAGAGGTTGAGTTCCATCAGAAGACCATAATAATGAGCAGAGCCTACCCTCTCATGGAAGATATCCAGATTTCAGAGCAGGGTGTGCTGGCCTTTCTCAAAACCATTAAACCTTACAAAGCATGTGGTCCCGACAACATCAAACCACCAGGGCTCAAAGAATTAGCCAATGAAATCGCTCCTGCACTGACAATCCTCTTCCAATCATTGCTTTTCACAGACAATGTTCCAACAGACTGTAGAGCATTCCGACGCTGCCAACTACCGTCCGGTATCTCTCACCAGCGTGGTATGCAAACTGTTAAGCACATAACAGTAAGCGCAGTCATGAGGCATCTTGAATGCCACAATATACTCCATGACTGTCAGCATGGCTTCTGAGTAAACAGATCATGTGAGACCCAGCTCCCTGAATTTGTAGAAGACTTGATGACCAATGTGGAGAAGAGCAAGGAAACTGACGTGCTGGTGATCGACTTCTCAAAGCAAAACATGGATCCTCAGAAACTGAAGCCAGACAGTAGTGGTGGACGGTACAAGCTCCACCTTTATGTTAAGTCAGGGTTTACCCAGGGCTCGGTGCTAGGCCCCTGTTTGTTCCTAGCATATATCAATGACCTACCCGAGAAACTGACATCCCAAGCAAGACTATTAGCAGATGACACTGCAGTGTACAGGATGATCTCCAACAGATATGACCAGGACCAGCTACAACAGGATCTCCATCAGTTAGCTGAGTGGAAGATGAGCTGGGACATGGGATTTCCTCCTGCCAAGTGCCAGACACTGTCAGTCTCCAAAAGTAGAGCCACTCTACACCACTCTTACAAACTGCATGGCCATTTCCTTGAGCCAGTTTCATCAGTAAGGTACCTTGGTGTTAGAATTCAAAGAGATTTTCGCTGGAACGAACATATTAACAATGTGTGCAACCAGGCAAACAAGACCCTGGGGTTCTTACGGCGAAATCTAAAGATCAGCAAAACTCAGGCCTGAGAGACAAAGGCATATAAACCCTTTTTAGATGACGCATATTCAGTCTGGGACCCATTCACCCAGAGGAGCTTTGACAGATTGGCCACAGTCCAGCAACGGCAGCATGCTTCATCCTTAACCGCTACAAGTACACCTCTAGTGTTGGCAGCATGCTTCATCCTTAACCGCTACAAGTACACCTCTAGTGTTGGCAGCATGCTTCATCCTTAACCGCTACAAGTACACCTCTAGTGTTGGCAGCATGCTTCATCCTTAACCGCTACAAGTACACCTCTAGTGTTGGCAGCATGCTTCATCCTTAACCGCTACAAGTACACCTCTAGTGTTGGCAGCATGCTTCGTCCTTAACCACTACAAGTACACCTCTAGTGTTGGCAGCATGCTTCGTACTTAACCGCTACAAGTACACCTCCAGTTTTGGCAGCACGCTTCATCCTTAACCACTACAAGTACACCTCTAGTGTTGGCAGCATGCTTCATACTTAACCGCTACAAGTACACCTCTAGTGTTGGCAGCATGCTTCATCCTTAACCGCTACAAGTACACCTCTAGTGTTGGCAGCATGCTTCGTCCTTAACCGCTACAAGTACACCTCTAGTGTTGGCAGCATGCTTCGTCCTTAACCACTACAAGTACACCTCTAGTGTTGGCAGCATGCTTCGTACTTAACCGCTACAAGTACACCTCCAGTTTTGGCACCACGCTTCATCCTTAACCGCTACAAGTACACCTCTAGCATTGGCAGCATGCTTCGTCCTTAACCGCTACAAGTACACCTCTAGTGTTGGCAGCATGCTTCGTACTTAACCGCTACAAGTACACCTCTAGTGTTGGCAGCATGCTTCATCCTTAACCGCTACAAGTACACCTCTAGTGTTGGCAGCATGCTGGAAACACTGGGCTGTCACCATTGGTGGAGCGAATGAACGAAGCGTGCTGCCAACACTAGAGGTGTTCCTAAAGCAACACTAATCTCCTGCATGTTAGAGCTCACTGCACTTCTCAGGCTATCCCATTCTGTCTTGACATAAATGGGGATGTCTCGTATGACCTGCTTCTTTTTTAGTGCGCTGACCTTAAATTCACAATGTGGTATGCAGTGGTCTGATATACCGGGGATGACCTCAAATCTTGGGATGAGGTGTGGACAGTTGGTTAGGAATAGATCAAAAGTGTTTCCCCTCTCATGGGTTCTTTAGCCAGGTGTTCCAGACCATGGTTGTTAATCATGTCCATGAAGTCAGAGTGTAGGACAGGATATGGGGACTTGGGCTTCAGGCCAGGAATCTGCAAATTCCAACCAGGAAAGTTATAACCCCCCCCCCAAAAAAAAATATTGGGCTCTGTCTCTGGAACCTTTCCTGGTGTTCTTCCCATTGGATCAAATGCTACATTCCCAGTTAGCTGACCTATCAATGTAAGTCTATTGTCTTTGGACTCATTCTGTTTTGATCTGCTGCTTGCCATAGTTAACACAAAATGTAGGAATTCACCTGGGTGATTTTATGGTTTTTCTTTCATACACAGAGTAGTATGTTACCTTCTGATTTAGTTTATCAGTCATTCATTTTTTTTAAAATTATTAATGTAAATCATTTCAGGTTTGTCCATTTTCTTGGTGTTGCTAGTATGTACCCTTGCATCAGTCGACACATTATTAATATTCTTTTTATCTCCTAAAGCAACACAAAAGCATGCTTTTTGTGTTGTTAAGGTACCAATTCATTTCTTTCAATTGTAAAGATAAAGACTTTACCTCCAATGGAAAGCCAACACTCTTAATGTTAAGAGTTCCTGTATATTGATTTTTAGCAGGGAGTTTTCTGACTGTGTAGTATCTGTCAGCAAAAAGTTTGTGACCAGTTCTTACATATTGGAGCAGAGTGTGAAAAACTTGTCCTCCATCACTATCTACTACTTCTTTTCTTCTTCTTCTTTATCTTAAGGGCCCACGATCAATTTATTGATCATTTTGGCTCCTATGCATGTAGATGGGATTTGCAATGTTTCTGTTCCTGGTGTTGATGAGGAAATTTCACAGATTTCCAGTGCCACTTTGTGAGGGAATCATGCACTAGGGGTTTGAAGGCTTGAGGCAATAGACACAAATGTGTCTAGTGTTGTCGCCTCAACCGTTCCTTTTGAAAGATTGTTCCAGTCCCTGATTGTCTTGGGCAGGAATGAGCAGCTCCTATACTGGCTTCTTGCTGGTATGAGCCTGAATTGCCTGTCATGGCCTCGTCGCTGTCTATGGGGAGAGGGACAAGTTTCTGTTTAATACTGGAATTATTTTTAGATTTCGCCTTTGGTTACATACATTGTTAATATGCTCGTCCCAGCGGACCTCTCTTTGAATGGTAACACCCAGGTACTTTACGGAGGAAACTTGCTCAAGGTCATATGAAGTGTTTGCAACAAAATATGTCAAAATTTCTACAACATAACCATTGGAGAACTCGCACATACCAAATGTTTTTATGTGGTACTTGCTAGGCTTACTGACATTGCATTGTTTAAACTGCTATCTCCCCTTATAACCTATCATTACCATTTCATCTTTACTAAGTTCTAGAAAGGGAAATGCATTCTGAACTTACTCAGGTGTAGGTTCATAAAAGGTTCAATTTTATCCTTGCCTGCGGATGTTTCATCGACCCTCTCTCTGTTAAATACATGGTGTATCCAAGGGAAATATGATTCAGCTGACATAGACCAATAATCCACAAGAGCTGGCCTTTTATACATGCCCATATAAATCAAAATGGCTATGAACTTATCTAGATCATGTCTAGATATGTCTTTCTATCTACTAAATACAGAGCATCTAAGTGCAGGTGTGTGTTAACTTGTGCTTTTCTTTAGGCATAAGCCTTTTTTTTCTTATATGAGCTATATAAATAAAAGGACCAACAAATACTCCTACATGAATAAATGGATCTTGACCGAACTTAGCTCTCATACATGTGATTATTCATATTCAAATACTGAAGGGTACTGAACTCATAACATCCATTCCTCTGGGGCTGGGGGCCCCGTTTAATTTTTCCTTATATAAGCTATATAAATATCAACACTATAGATTCTATGTGAATTGATGGATCTAGGCCTAGTTTTGTAGCAATACCCATCATTGTCCATATTAGATCCAATCCTGAATTTTCCAGAAAGTGCGATAATTTTAAAAAGCTTTATCTATGGCATTTTTACTAGATTTCTTATGGGACAAATTTTAAATTTTAACTTTATTATTTATCTGATACTGATAGATTTTTATACGGCCCCTATCCCAGGCTAATTCAGTACAATTATGGAATGGCCACCGCTGGGGCCCCTCTTTCAACCTAAAATACTATTGGTATAGAAGTGCATTTGTTGTATAATTTTTCGTAACGGTATTCCAAAAATAATTACTTAGAAAAGACATTTTTTACATATTTCAAGGAGGGTATTAATTTTAATCTAGAATGTTCCAGAAAGTTCTATATTGTTCTATGGGGATATATAATCGGATCTAAAAGCTTATTGAAATTTTAAATGGTGCAGTTTTTTGGTTTATACGCTAACTTTGTGAGGCAACAAAAAACTTTAATACAACTATGGAATTTCTCGTAAGGCACTCGTAACAATTGCTATGTGGGTTGTAAACTGGCTACGCATGTCAAGTATGAGAGTTCTCTATAACTACCGGGATCTGGATCTCACCGGAAACGGGATCTCGTTGGAACCGGTATCCCACCGGGATCTCACTGGGCTTGAGATCCTACCGAGATCCGGATCTCACCGCAAATGGGATCCCACCGGATTGGGATCTCATTTGGATTGGGATACCACCGGAAACAGGATCTCACCGGGATCAGGATCCCACCGGGATCGGGATCCACCGTGACCGGGATTCTACCGGGATCGTGATACCACCATGACCAAAATTCTACCAGAATCAGGATCCCATCATTATCTTTCTGGACAATGGGTTGCCATCGAAAAAACAAAAGGTTTACATAAGTTATTCCAAGTGTTTTTATAGGAGACAAATTAATTATAATTTTTTAAAAAAATATGGTGTTGTGGTTTTGTTGTTGAAATTTTGCTTACTTAATAGCAATGTGAATTAAAAGGAAGTAGCAGATGTTTTTTTCTGAATGCAATCCCGGGAAACTCCGGTTATATTTGATAGTAATGTTTTAAAATAAATACAACATTTATTTTAACAAAGATTCATCTTATTGGGCAACTTTTATAATATATCTTTAAAGACAGAAGAGTTATCCTTGATTTACCACAATGGCTCCATAAAATACAAAAGATTCATGAAAATGTACTTTTTTTATCTCGTAAAATTTGTTTAATTGTTGTTGCATTCCACTAAAAAGATGGTATTTTTTTACTTTTAAAATACTTTTTAAAAAGAATTAACATAAGTTTACACTCAAAAATAAGAAATTCAAACAGAAATAATATATGCACCTGAACTCCACTTTTACCACTTTATTAATAATACTTTTATGATTAAACTTTATCTTTAATAATCTTTATTTTATAATAAGATGAATAGTATAAGTCTATAACACTATAATTGACCACACTATAATTACACAAGAAACAATTGCAAATGCTTCAAAGTGCCTCAGTGCAACACAGTGCAGTATCAACAATCTTTCTTTCCATGAACAATAATAGCATGGAACAACCTGAACGATGCAACTATGAATGATGCAACTATGAACTCGACATCAGTCGGAAGCTTCAAGGCTGCCCTGGCATCAGCTAGGAGCTATTAGAATAGCAACATCATACCCCCAACCGTTGCAAAAATGCCAGTACATGGATGCAGCAATGAAACATTAACAGAACCAGAATTATAAGTATAAGTATAAGTACTTTCATTGAAAATTTTGTCTCGGTAAACTATAAAAACCCAAACAACATTATTACCTGAATTCTACTGTTATCCGGAGTGTCATTTTATATTTTAGATGAGAAACTACTTATATATTTTCTCTTGATTCGCCTGCTTTTAAAATAGTAATTGGTTTTCTTGTTTCGCTTTGCCTAAAATTTTCTTATTTACAAACTTGGCGTAAGGGATATTCAGAAGAGCTCTAAACCTGTTTTTTTTTTTTTAAATTTCGAACTGAAATGAATTTTTGCAATTGTAGTCTAGTAGCATATAAACAAATTTAAGAATGACATTTTATTACATAGTTCAAACGAATTATTATCATATTTCTTATAGCTCATTTGGCCCTTTATATTTTGAATAGGTTTATTATATATATTATATTATTAAAATAAACTGGAACAAAATATTATCTTATATGTGTAACTCTTCATTAGTAAAGTTCAATAAGACAAATTAACTTCAAGCGTCAAAATGGCGACGAAGCAACCGAGATACAGAAGTTCTGCATTTAAAACACATAAGGCTAAACAAAACATGCACTCTGTAATCTCTTCTGACGTGATGGGTAATAGAAATGTCGAAATAGTACCAGTAGGGGCATGGGTTGAGCCAGCCGATAGCGATTTACAACCCAGTGCAGTTGTGAGTAAAATGTAAAATTCTGATCATGTTGTGACTTGATTATCAATTTAATTTAATATTATTATATCATTGATATAATTATAATAAAATGGTAATACTTCTTTGGCTAATGTGAAGAGATAGCACCCTGGTTCCGATAGGATAAAAACACTGGTTCTGATAGGGTCAAAACCCAGTATAGGGATAAGTTTAGGGTTCAGGTTAGGTTTTGGACATCGAAGTGGTTATGCGCAGCCGACTGCGTATAACCCTGAGAGTTATACGCAGTCGGCAAGTCACGTGACGTCTATATTCTTCCTGTGTTACAGTATCAATCAATAAGGGTGCCTTGATATCGGGTGACTGTGTGGACGAATGGTCTAAACTGACCAATCCTCAAGTTGGTGGTTTTGAGTTCAATTCCAGCCAACGGCAAGCCATGAATACACGGTAGTTGCTATGCTTTTTCTCGAGAATGAAGCAACAACTAGGCTTATTGTTTTACTTTTTTTTTTGGCTAAAAAATGTAAAAACATGGGAAGAATTATTAACTTGACCAAGGTAATGTTAATAATGTTATACTTATAATTATCAAATATATGTTTGTGTTGTTAACTAATTTTTTGGCAGATAAAATCATGTTTCACTGGCACAGTAATAAAAATAATCATGGGTTGAGAGTAGCAGGAAAAAAATCGCCCGATAGTGGCAGGGGTTCTGTAGAGGGGGCACTGTAAGTATTGCAGGGGGTTCTGTAGAGGGGGCACTGTAAGTAGGGCAGGGGGTTCTGTAGAGGGGGCAGTGTAAGTAATACTTTCACACAGTTATAGTTTTGCATGGAAGCTGAAAACTGTTACATTTAGGTCATCAAAAAAAAAATCATAAATGATAAAATTTAAAAAAAGATAAATAGAATGTATTTCCTGAATTAGTCAGTAAAACCAATCACATAGTCATAGTCATAGCAACATATATAAACCTAATCAATCAAAATACATGACTAGACTAAGACCATGGAAATGCCTTTAAAAAAATCTAAGACTTAGACTCTAAGAAATGTAGACTTTGACTTATACTTATAATATATAAGATACAAGCAATAATACTAATAATAGCACTAATACTAATACTATTGCTATCATCAATTTCAATATTAATTAAAATTAATTCAATTAAAATTTTACTTTCAACACATCCAAAGTTCTAGTTCTAAACAACCCGTCATGCAGCTCATTACGCATAATACTTTTTTTTTTAAATTGCCAAACTAACGATAATAAACCTTATTTGGCTAAATTCCCAGCCGACTGCGTATAACCCTGAGAGTTATACGCAGTCGGCTGTGTATAACCCTCAGGGTTATGCGCAGTCGACTGCGTATAACTCTCAGGGTTATACGCAGCCGACTGCGTATAACGCTTCCCTTTGGACATGGTAATGGTAAAAAAACGAACTGTTTTAATGAAGTTCAATCAGGTAAAAAAATACATATTTATATTATTTCACTAGAAAAAATTAATCGTGCTAAAAAAATGGGGTAAATGTGAAGAGATAGCACCACATTATTTTACCATGTCCTAAATGTATCCCTAAAAAACACTTGATTGGTTACTACAACATGTATTTATTGTTTAAAAAGCCATTTCTCTACACACACTGACATAAATAGTTGTACCATAAACAAGGTATGTTTAATTAAAAAAATGTATGATTATGATATACCTACTGTGTTTCCTCTCTCTTCTAATGGATTTCCAATGCTGTGTTGTTATGACAGCGATGATCGTCATTATGCTCCCTACCCTCCACCTTTCCCTCAGAATGTGATCATCAGCATTAAGCACGCTCCCTTTCCTTCAAAGTACTCGGAATATACAGATAGCCCCTTGAAGCCTTGGGGTGTGGATGGGGGGTAGGATTTGAAGTTGATTACCGACCAAGGCAGCGGGGACACACATCACTAATTTGTGAATCAAGTTATCTGACCGAGAGTGACCGGGGATTTTGCCTTAGATCACTATATCAAAGAATGACAACGAAGGAGTTTCAGTGTCATGGTTTTAAGCAGCTGACCAGAGAAACCATGTAAAGCAGTTGGCCAATCAAAAGACGCAAAGTTTGGAGTCTCAACCTAATAGGATTCCACCAACATCAAAGAGCGACTGATGTCCAAGCCAACGATGGACAAGGGAACCAGAGGCGTGCCTCGAGCATGTGGTATTAATGTAACACCTTTGTTTAAGTTCAGCTAGGGTTGAAAAAGAGGATTTTATTACAGAGCTTCAGAACAAGATTGTTCCCGGTGTTGGAGTGGATCTGTTAACATTTCTTACTGCTCTGAGCTCCAAAATATATTTATAAATTAATTTTATAAAACTAAAATGAATAATATTCATGTTTTATTTAAACAAAATTTTATTTATTAAAATTGTTGCCCTACTCTTCTACCAAATAAGTACATTTCAAATGCACAGTTAATAAGATGAGTGATTGACAATAAATTTCCGGAGTGAAGCTGGTGGGGTCCACAAATTTGTGTCAATGTGTGATAATGTGTTAAATTTCTTTTAAACATGTGTGATGATGGGGGAAATGATAGCGTGGGGTTGTTTATTGATGGTCATCTCATACTGATGGTAAGCAAATATTTTGTCCGTGGCTGGTCAGCTCTAATTTGAGCACCCCTTCCCCTTTTTCATATGCCAATGCGCTTAATTTGACTGATTTGTGCTGACTAAAATAAGGGTGAGGGCTAATGGTTATATATTATATAATAAGACGGACTGGTAATACTGGTAGTGAGATCATTTTGTTCAAAATGGCAGGGTGACCAAGATTAACTAGAATTCAAATTGTTGATATAAATAAAATTTTAAACGATGCAGCAATACAGACTGAGATTTGGTTAATGCTCAGACTTTGTGAAGAAACAAATAACGTCGATACAATTATGGAATTTTCTGCAAGTTGCTCCATTTAAAGAAAAAAATGGAATGCAACAACAGTAGAACTGGTTATTTCGATGGCCTTGGGGTTAGCCAAAAAGTGTCGAGATAACTGAAGATCGAGATAAACGAACACCAATATGGTGGAAATATATTAACATGTGCTTGAAATTTCTTTATGTATAAGATTTGCGTTTATAAATGAGTTGTACATGCACATGTTTTTGGAGTTTTTTTACACAACAGCGTTACCCCGATTTGTTTGATGAAGCGATCGGTATGCTATAAAAATGTACATACATGTTAGCTAACAACACACGGCATAAGTGGGGCGTCACTTTTCTGGATTATTCCGGATTCGTGAGGGTAAATATTTTTCAGCTCCGGATTCACAAGGTTTATTTTCTCTCGCTCTGGATTCGCCAGTTCAGTTTATTTAGATACGGATTCTGGGTTTTAAAAAAAAAAATCAACCTGTAAGAATGCGTGAAAGCCTATTAAGGGATAAGCGGGTTCTCTATAAATAAAACAGGTACTGCGACCTCTCTCTTTTGTTTGCAAGCCTCTCGCTTCTTGCTGTATCACGTTAATTGCGCGGACAACGATATTGTCATTTCATTTCAATTACTACAGTTTGAAGTAGGCACGTTTCTGTTGTATATAATTTTCAATAGCCCTCGATTGGTCATGGGGATTGAGATAACCGAGGTTAAGTTGCCAATTTGGCCACCTTTTGTGCTTGAGATATCAGTGTTATGCGACATAAAAGAACAACATAGCTGACGAGAAAATGCTAAGACAAAGCAAGAATTTGGTGGTTACACTTCAAAAACGTAGACATAATAGGGTTGGCAAGTTAACTGAGGTCGAGATAAGCGGGTTCGATTGTATTGCAATGTGGCTGGTAAACTCACTATGTATAATCAAGGAATTGATCAATGAAGAAAAGATATTGATGTGTTCAATTTGTGGTTTGAGGAGAAGTATATAAAATGGCTCATTTTTAAGTAGGAGCTATCTACCATTATCTTAAATAGTCATTCTCGTCTATTGTTTCACAGATGATTATTCTCAAATGTTACAAAGCATGAGTCTCAATTACAGAACCAAAACACAGTGATCGACTGGTTTACTTTTATTTAAGAGGATTAAGAGGTTTATGAGGTTTATCTTAACCATCATGCCATTCAGATTGGGGACTTTGACAATAATGGGGGAGCCTATGGTTGTTGAGGTTGAAGAATCCAAATATTTTCACTGAAAATACCACAGAGGAGCGTGGCGCCACTTGGTTTTGGTGGGATAGAAAGGTCCAATAGAAAATGCTTCCTAGTGGAAGTTCCAGACAGAACAGCTAGAACCCTGGACAACAATTTAGAATATGTGAGACCTAAATATTTAAAATTGTGAATCCACCACTGGTTTAGAAAGAAATATCGGACTCGTAGAAATAAATAAAGTTATAAAATAAATACAATAACATTTATTTAAATCTAGATAAATCCAATGGGGAAATTTTTATAACATATCAATCAAGATAGAAGAGCTCTCCTTGGTTTACCACAATGATGTCGTGAATGACAAAAGATTCATGAAAATGTACTTTTTTTGATCTCATACAATTTGTTAAATTGTTGTTATATTTGAAAAAAAGATGGTATTGTAATTTAAAAATACTTTTAATTAAGTTCCATTAGGTTATAATGAAGTTTTTATTTATTTCACTAGAAATAATTAATCGCGCTGGGAAGAGACTGTTGATCTTGCTAATATGTGTTTTTTGTTTTGAAAGTCTGATGAATTTGGATACTGTTTCAGTCAAAGGACTTAAATGATTTTATTATAAATAATGGTAAAATAATAATCATTTAAAAACTGTGAAACACAAATTAAAATATGAAGTAAAAAATGTGTATGTCTTGCCCACTTAAAACTAATGGAGTCTAAATTTCTTAGTTGATATTTTTTATTTAATGAGAAAATTTAAGAAATGAAAGGTCTTCCAGGGACTTAAAAAAAGCTTAATGTTATAGAATTAAATGAAAAATGTAGAAAATAAAGTGGAAAATGTTAATTGTTAAATGGTTTTCTTTTTAAAAGTATTTCTTTTGTACAAAAAATATTTTTCTCATTATAGTTAGCAGCTCAGTATGAAGAAGAAAAATTAAGTCGATTGAAAGAGGAAAAAGAAAATCGACTTCGAAATTTTCAGCAAGAAGTAAAAAAACGTCTCTGTGTAGCAAATCGTCTCAGACGACAGCAACAGATTCAAGAAGCTGAGCAGGCTGTAGGTTTATCCAATTTATTCATCCATAGTTCCATAATAAATTGTAATATTTGAGCTCGTTTATGCATTTTTATTATCTTAAAAGTTCAAAATCTTTATAAAATCAAATAGCTTTTTTACTTTCTTTGAACTTGAAATGATTTTTTTCCCCATCAGTTTGATTTAGAACGTAAAGTTGTACAGCAGTCTTGCTTGACAGCAGACAGCAGCAGAAGAGACACCAGTATCCAAAGACAGGACTTGGATGCAGCTATAAGCAAGAGACTCTTAGAAAGATATGGAGGTATAATAATATCAATTAAATAAAATATTATCCTGAATATAAACTCTCTTTGTACCGGTAGCTAAAGGAACTATTTTCTATGTGGAAATGCTTTGTCTACTTATGGCTCTATTCAACACACTTGAATGTCAGTTACAAAACTTCATATGACTGTCAATTATGTTTATTTACAGAAGATGTGACATCATGGGATAGAAAAATTACTCACAATTTGAAGAGACAAACAGAAGAGGTACAAATCTCAACAAAATACAGTTAAATTCCTCAGATATTTAATTCCTCAGATATTTAATTCCTCAGATATTAGACATTTTAAACAAGAAAATCCTTACTCAGTATTTCATTTTTAAAATACCTTTTATTATCAGAAAATGAATGTTATTTTATCAATGTTCAACAGCTCTATTCACCCTTTATTCATTTATAATATGTGATATTTTAAGATGTCTAAACTCATCCTTCCAATGTTTGCATGACAGAGTCACCAAGTGACTGATAAAGCTCGCCAACAACTCATTTCAAAGAAAATCACACATCAATCAGATGATCAACAAGACCCAAGCATAAGCCGAAAAGTGAAGGTAATTTAAATTGCACACCTGCCATCACTGATCTGTCACAGCTTCAAAATTTTCCCCGACTTGGTTCCATTATATGATGAAAGGTATTCAGTAGTTTTAGCCATTCCAGAATTGTAAAGTCCTTAGCTTTTCTATAGCCTTCAGAAAGGGGGTTTATCCCAAAAAGGAGTAAGATATTACTGAGGAGTTTTTCCTACACTTGTAATTAGGGGGTCGCAAACCAGGATCCCGACTCTCAAAAATACGAGGATACTGGACTATTATGGATGCATGAAAATACCGGGATCTGATTTATGAAAACCAGGATTTTCGAAATTTCTGGTATTTCTTTAATAAATTTTTTTTTATTTTTCTTAATTTCCATGTTGTAGCTAAAACAAGACAAATCAATAATTTATGTGATGTGTGTGGTGTGACTTACGTTGTCTAGAGATCGTTCCCCTGCGTACTAGCCACAGAACAATTTTTCAAGGGTCTAGAACCCCTTTATTTCTAGCTCCTACAGAGCTGACTCTTGGTCCAAGTATAAAACAAACAATGCAGAGATTCAGGTCTTTCTTATTTATTGGCTAAGTGTGCCTAACAATGGAAAACTTTATAAGAAATAAGTTCTGGTGTTCAGAACAAAACGTGTTCAGAAACCAAACTCCACATACAAAACAAAGTTACACAAGTCTTCTTCCATCCGTAGAAAAACTCCACATACCATACACAACAAAGTTACACAAGTCTTCTTCCATCCGTAGAAAAACTCACTGCCTTCACAAGACAAAAATCATACACCATATCCACAGCATTCGCCACTGTTCACTCGTTAAAAACTCTTCTCACACACTCTTATCCTCACGTGGTTCCTCCCNAAAAAACTCGTGGGAAAAGAAACTCACCCACGATTGGTCAAATTAACATTATAAAAGTTGACACAGTAAAACTCACGCGATCTGACCGTGTCACGCGCCCCCCCCCCCCCCACGAGTGACGTTTGGTGAAACCCAATGTTGCGAGTTTCCAAAAAACAGCGGTCAGTTCGCGTGCATATTCTGGTAAACTGACATCAATATTTATAGCATAAAACATATTGATATTTTAGTAAATTTTCTCATGAAAGGTCTATCTTAAAACACTGCGCTATCAACCGCTATTAATCATACTTTGAAAGTCACTACTATTGTTATGGCAATGCATTGTAGAATTAAGACATCTCTAATGAAACATACATGGTAATAGATAAAATAATTACAATTCTTTATCAGCTCAATATTTTTTTACAATCAAATTGAGCATTTATTTTAATACCTTGTCACAAATATTTAAATATTTACAGCACATGATTTCGAAAAATCTTAATTCAAAAATGAAAAAGTGAAGAAAAACAAATGTCAACATCTGAGCATGTGTGGACAGCCATGAATTGTCCCTTCAAAGTTTTACATACAAGAAGGTGGAATGTTTCGCTTATCCCCTTGTCTTAAAAAATCAGTGAGGTTATTTGATCCGCCCAACTCACCCCTCTCTCTTCTCGTGTTTGACCTGCACGGTCTAGTAGGCACGAAATCCCCCAACAAGTCTTTTATACCCCAAGACCGTTTTGCTTCCCCCCAAGCTGTCCCTTCTCTTTTGTAGCAAATACCATCATTGTTGAAAAGCAAAACAGGTGTTACATTGTTAGACGTGTCAAATTTATTCAAATTTTCCCATCGTCTCTAGATGCAAACACTTCACAGTCTCTGTGAAATGTGACATGTTAAAAAATAACTGAGTTAAACTCCGGAGCAGTCAAAAAAAGCGATCTCCCCTCCTCCTCAAAACATAACACACATGAGCTTGACTCAGGAGTGTCGGTGAACTCTGACAAAATCTAGTGGGCGCTGCCCTGGTCAGGGTTACGTTTCCACTTCATGGTACTCGCGACTTGACCCATTTTTAATTTTGCCACCTCGCTTGCATGGAAGCAGAAGGTGATAAATCCATCAACACCCGTAGGTGTGTTATTAGAACATCAGTTTCTTCATAACCCACAGCAAGCCTATACTAATCGGCTCAGAACGTCAGCTAATACATTTTCAGACCCCGGAATCGGTCTGATTGTGAAATTGTATTCCTGCAATGTTAAAGCCCATCTCACAACCCGGTTATTTATGGACTTTGATGTTTGTAGAACCGTTAACGGTTTGTGGTCAGTCTCAATTGTGAAGTGACAACCATAAAGGTATCTCGAAAACTTTGTGATTGTCCAGATGACCCTCAAACATTCCTTCTCTATCACCGAATATCGTGTCTCGCGAGGCAGCAGTTTCCTACTCGCATAAGCTATGGGGTGAAGTAGACCATGCCGTTCTTGCATTAAGCGACCACCTATAGCGGTATCGCTTGCATCCGTTCGGATCACAAACTCACTATCTAGGTCTGGGAGAATAGGAAGTGGCTGTGTAGATAAAGCACGTTGGAGTTTATCTAAAGCCTCGACGCACTCATTTGTCCACAGAACTTTCTCCGGTTTTCCTTTTTTGTTAGGTCTGAAAATATGCCTGAAATACCTGCGAAATCAGGTATAAATTTTATGTAGTACCCGATAAGCCCCAGCAAGCTTCTTACTTGTCTTTTGGTATGCGGCGGTTTGATGTTTATGATCTTATTGATAACACCTTGTTTTGGTTTTGTACCCTGTCCAACTATGTGGCCTAGAAACTCGATTTCTGTGAAGCCGATTTCCATTTTTGTGGGTCGAGCTGTCAGACCTGCGTTTTCCAGTCTATTCAGTACCTGCTCCAGGGCCTTGTTATGTTCTTTTATAGAACTGCCGAAGACGCAAATGTCATCAAAAAAACTGACAGCGTTTTTTTGCCCATCAAGAACCCGGCGCATGCAGCGTGCAAACGTGGCCGGTGCATTGCATAGCCCGAAAGGCATGTATCTAAATTGGTATAAACCTAAGTCGGTTTGAAACGCTGTATACTTTCTAGAGTTCTTGTCAACCGGTATTTGCCAGTAACCTTTAACCAAGTCAATTTTTGAAAAATATTTTGCGTTTCTGAGTTGAAGAAATAAGTCTTCCTGATTAGGAATCGGTTCTGTGTCCGACATGGTTATTGCATTTAATTTTCTATAGTCGATGCAGAACCGAGTGGATCCATCTTTTTTCTTTACTAACACAATTGGTGCGGAATAAGGAGAGGATGACTTTTCTATAATGCCTTCTTTTTCCATCTGACAAACTTCCTTAATGGTTGTCTCTTTGGAAGAAAATGGTATGTGGTATGGTCTCAGACAGATGGGTTTGTTAGTAGTTACTTCAATGGAATGAGTAACTAGTGATGTCTTTCCTGGTATATTTGTAACTGTGTTGGTGTATTTATGTAATATATCCTCAATTATTTGTCTTTCGTACTGATTGAGATCTGGATTGATCCTTACATCTTTAATGGTTTCAGTTATCTCTAGGGTTTGGATAGTGACTGTATCTATACCCCTAGCGTCCTCGTCCTCCTCCTTATCCTCTATTACTACTACGTATGCTGCTACTGATTCCTTATTTTTACTCATCTTGTTAATGTTCCTGATGACGCTCTGTTTATTTGGTTTCTTACTTGTTTCTTGACTTTGTTCCTGGTCCCTTCCTGTCCCTTAGCATTGAAAGCTAAGCATGACACACCTGATGGTCCCTGTGTGTCAGACCCCCGTGCGTCCGTGCGTGTCAGGACTTTAGTAGGATGTGCAGCCATGTAATTGTCCCCGGTCACAATGACGGCATCAAGAGTCATGTTGTTCGTTTCCACTATGTCTTCGACTATGTCTTCATTTACAGTCTGTAGTATTTTGTCCACCACTGTTAGTGCGAACAGATTTTCATAGGTCTTCTCCGACTTGGATAACTCAACCCACCTGGCTAGGTAATGGCTGATCCTGTTCGTATATGTCATCAGGCCCTTGTCTTTGTCCGGTGTCATCCTTGCCAGTTTATCTCTGTAGCCCTGAGCTGTAAGACTAAACTGTTTTGAGAGTGCTGTTTTTACCTCATCATACGTCCGGTGTCATCCTTGCCAGTTTATCTCATAGCCCTGAGCTGTAAGCCTAAACTGTTTTGAGAGTGCTGTTTTTACCTCATCATACGTCCGGTGTCATCCTTGCCAGTTTATCTCTGTAGCCCTGAGCTGTAAGCCTAAACTGTTTTGAGAGTGCTGTTTTTACCTCATCATACGTGGCCTCCGTTCCTGTCACATACCCTGCGAAACAAACTGGGAGTAGTTCGGGTGGCATTAATTTTCTTAGTTCATTATTCCAACTCCCGATTGGCCATTTGTTCTGTCTTGCTTCATCCTCAAACCGTATGAGGAAGAAGTCCAAATGGTCAGCACGCCCGTCGAACATTGGTATTTTGTTTTTAGAACGACCTGTGTCGGTTGATTGTTCTCTATCCTTGTTTAATCCTTTCCCCTTTTCTAACTCAGCCATTTTCATTTCATGTTCTTGTATTCTTTTTTTTTTCTTCCCGCTCATATGCACGAATGGCCCTTTCCTCATCGCGAATGGCTCTTTCCCGTCTTGTTATCCATTCTTTCGCTTCCTCCCCTTCTAATCCCAAATTTATTGCCATTTGTTTAATTTCGGCAATAGTAGGTAACAACATTTTTATCTCTAAGTCTTATGTCAATATATATGTTTACAAAAAATTTACAAATAGAAAATGGATCAAATGAAATGAGTAATAAAACAATAGAAATTGCAAATCTAATAGCTAAATAATTTACTTAAAATAATTAATTGTGATGGTTCTCTTGATGGGTGGTACTGGGATTTCGGACGTATTGAGAAGTATAATCCATGTGTTCATGTGTATTCTCGTAGGTAGATAGGGTTGGAATGTCTGGTGTCTCCAATAATCCAATGTGACTAAAAGTTAGGGTTGGTATAGCTGTATGGTTGGTTTGCACGACTTTCCTCTGGACTGGTATGGCCGTGATGACTGTTTTGACGAGCTGGTGTGGCTGGTTGGTCAGGCCCCCTCTGTGATGAATGGTAGGCTGGTAGGGTTCTTTGGACGATATGATGTTGCTTTAACGGCCTCCACTGTGGTGTATGGTCTGCTATGGTTTGTTTGGACTTAGCTGAATTGTTGAACCACATATCAAATGTTGAGCTGGCATGGTTGGATCGTGCTCCCACGGTGGCTAATTGCAGGCTTAGATGGCTGGTCCACTGTAGTGGATGGCAAGGGTTGATATGGCTGAATCGAACAGCCTACCCTGTGGCTGAAGGTAGGCTTGGATGGTTGCCTTGATGTGCCGCAACGACGGCGAATGGTAGGTTTAGATGGTTACTCCACTGTGATGGATGATTATGGTTGAAATGGCTGCTTCGACAGCCTTCCCTGTGGCTGGTGGTGGGCTGGGATTGTTGCTTTGATGTGCCTCAACGATGGCGAATGGTAGACTTGGATGGTTGCTCCACTGTGGTGGATGGTAGACTTGGATGATTGCTTTGATGTGCCGCGACGATAGCGAATGATAGATTTGTATGGTTAATCCACTGTGGATGGTTATGGTTGCTATGGCTGCTTCGACGGGCCCCCACTGTGGTGTGACGTACGTTGTCTAGAGATCGGTCCCCTGCGTACTAGCCACAGAACAATTTTTCAAGGGTCTAGAACCCCTTTATTTCTAGCTCCTACAGAGCTGACTCTTGGTCCAAGTATAAAACAAACAATGCAGAGATTCAGGTCTTTCTTATTTATTGGCTAAGTGTGCCTAACAATGGAAAACTTTATAAGAAATAAGATCTGGTGTTCAGAACAAAACGTGTTCAGAAACCAAACTCCACATACCATACACAACAAAGTTACACAAGTCTTCTTCCATCCGTAGAAAAACTCCACATACCATACACAACAAAGTTACACAAGTCTTCTTCCATCCGTAGAAAAACTCCACATACCATACACAACAAAGTTACACAAGTCCTCTTCCATCCGTAGAAAAACTCACTGCCTTCACAAGACAAAAATCATACACCATATCCACAGCATTCGCCACTGTTCACTCGTTAAAAACTCTTCTCACACACTCTTATCCTCACGTGGTTCCTCCCGACACAGCACACCGGTCATACCTGACCGAGAAAAATAAAAACTGGTGGGGCACACGGGGAAAAGAAACTCACCCACGATTGGTCAAAATAACATTATAAAAGTTGACACAGAAAAACTCACGCGATCTGACCGTGACAATGTGCAAACCCCTGACACCACATGTCTGAAAGAGAGGTTACCCACGGAATAGATCTGTGTACTGTGATTCATTTGTAAAGAAGCATAGTGTTGTGATTAGTTTTGTTTTTACATCGTGAGTAGTTTTAAGTGGAGGCGTGAGTTGTGAAATGAAGGTACATGATTGGTAAGTGAATGTTTTCATATTATTGACAAATTAAGTAATTGGTATAGTCCAATGATTCGCAAGGAACCACAAGAGGAATCCTGGACATTAACATCCGATCTTGAAAGGAAAATAAAGGCGATAGAGATGAGATGCTTCAGAAGCATTTTTGACATCTGTTATAGGGACCATATCTCCAATGATACAGTGAAAGAAAGGGTTCGTCAGGCAATTGGGGAGTACGATGACCTACTGGTGACTGTGAAAAAACACAAATTACAATGGTACGGCCACGTAACAAGGAAACAAGGGCTTGCCAAAGAAATATTGCTGGGCACCACAAGAGGAGGGAGAAGAAGAGGAAGTCAAAGAAAAAGAAAAAGGTGGGAGGATAACATCAAAGAGTGGACAAGACTAACACTGGGCGATGCAGTGCATAGTGCTGAAGACAGATAGGAATTGAGGAGGATGGTTCACATGTCATCTGTGGCGCCCAACGGTCCAAAGGCTAATGAACGCATCAACCTGATTTTGGTGCTGGGGGACTATATTTTTGTCGTTTCATATTTTCTTGAGCCTCTTTAGTGCTGTTGTCGCCTGGGCAATCCTGGACATCAGTTTGGGCTTGGAGCCTTCTCCTGAGACTATTGCTCCTAGGTATTTGAAGCTGCCTACAGTCTCTAAGTTTTTCCTCCCGACCTTAATTTCAGTGGCGATGCAGGTGGTGTTATTTGTCATCAGTTCTGTCTTTTCGGCACAGATTTGCATGCTATAGGACGATGAAATCTTGTCGAGACGCTTTACTAGGTTGGCTAGCTCTTTTTTGTTCCCAGCCAGTCCATCTATGTCATCTGCAAAGCGTAGGTTGGTGATTGTTCTGCCACCAATGCTGACTGTCCCTTCATGCGCTTCCAGAGCATCTGACATAGATCTCTCTAGGAAGAGGGTGGGGGAGAGCAAGCAGCCTTGTCGTAATCCAACCGTGGTCTTGAACCATTCTACAATGTTGTTATTGAAGACTGCACTGGTGGCCTTATCATAGAGGTTGCATATCATTCTTGTTAGGTTTATTTTGATGTTGTAGTGCCTCATGTTGGCCAATAAAGCAGCATGCCAAACCCTGTCGAATGCTTTCTTGCAATCCACAAAGACGTGGTATAGGTTTTTTTGGTGTTGGTGCTATGAAAAATCTCTCAGCTAAATGCATGAGATTTTACAAATTATGTAAAACATTGGGGGCACAACTTTCCACTGTCTTGAAAGATATTGCTGTTTCAGGTACCGGAACTCCAAGAGCATTGGTTTCTATGGCATCTTGTTCTAAAACTTTCGCTGACACAGAAGAGGAAACACCAAGGAAAAAAGCAAATTAACAGACTATTTTTCAAGTTCAAACAGCTTAGCAGAAACAGTTTCTCTTAATCCTATGACAGCTTCAAATTGTCTTCCATTAAGTTTTTTCATTTCTTCTGATATTCGTTTGATTAATGTCTGAAGTTAGACATTTGTGTTACTGTTAAAAGCATATTAAAAATCAAAATGTGATTTCTTTTCTCAATGTTTTTATTTCATTGATACATCGTCACCTCTAATCTCGAAAAAAAATTCTCTAAATATTGAAAATATCGGGATTGCAGTATTGTTAAAACTTCAACTTCGAAAATATCAATTTTGGTAAAAGGGACCAGTATTATGATCCCTACTTGTAATGTGAGACTGAAATGACAAAATTAATTTTTTATTTTTTACACATATGTGCTCTTAATTGTGTTTTGAACTCCAGCTCATAATATTCATAGCTAATGCATAAAAAGAGGGACAATTTTCATCCAATATCGATGTTAACCCTTTCCGCTCCAACTGGGTGTAATACACCCGGAGACAGACTTAAATTGCTGATATCTCGAGTCTCCTTTTAATAATCTTTCTCATACTCTACCTAAGCCACAAGTTAGTTGGAATGAACACCTTGGTGAATGCAATTGTATAATGCATGTGAAAGTGACTTATTTTTGGGGCCTAAACCTTTTTTCTACACTCCCTAGCAATTGGATGTAATACATCCGTACATAATTAAGAAAAAAAACATCTAAACTGGCTTGTGAACATTTTTGTTTGGTTGTTGTTTGTTGATTATTTGAGTCTGTAATCCATGCCATAAAAGAGATTTTAAATTTTGACCATAAATAAATATTCTGAATGGATTTTGGTACCGGGGTACCAACAATAATAACATTTAATTTATTCACCTTGAAAAATCATTTCAAAGCAAAAGAGTCACACATACACAGGGAAAATAGGGCTTTGCAGCTTAGCTTGCACAGTTTTTACATAAAAGATTAGAACAGAATGTTCTTTGCTAATATGTCTAATAAACTTCTCAAGTTAAAGTTGTTTGGGCAGCTGTTTAAAGTGTTTGCAAAGATTTCAAAACACTGGCGAAGTTCTGCATCACAATGTCTTGGTGTGTCTGGACGGATCGTCTCTACTTGAGGAGGGGTGAGGAAATTTGCAATTTCAATATTGACTATTTGTTGTCTTTCAGAGACAGTGAGTTAGTCGGATATTTATATTTAAATGCCACTCTTTCTACAATTGATGCCAAGTTAACAATGTTGAAAAACACACCCAAAGGCCATCTTTTACTTTTAGTTTTTTTTTTATTAACAGAGATCACCTTCGCTATTTGGTCAATGACGAATATGCCTCCTTTGATTTTGTTGGTATAGAGCACAATCTCTGGTTTCTTGCATTCAGTTTCACTTTCTATATCTGGAAGATTGTGCATTGTGTTCAGGAGCATAACATTTTTCTGCTTTGAGCTCTGGTATCTGGCAAGGTCATTTCTAATCTGAACAAAACCACTGATTTGTTGAGGGGCAGATCATTCTTTTGCTTCAACCCCTTGGGTAGGAACATCTTGTTCGTTTCACTGTTCCATCTAGGGTTAGTCGGTTCTTGGCCATTGGTTCTGCAAGTTGTAAGGAAATGAAATAATAGTCTGTTCTGAAATTGCGGCCACTTCCATGGAAGTCTGTTGTGAGAAAAATCACAGTCTCTGGGGGATATTCGAACTTTCTCTTTGCTGGCAGGGCACTTGCATTTTCTTTGACGAGACATGGGTAGCCTCTAAGAGGATAGTTCGAAGACGATATACAGGCTCAGAAGATTTTTCTCCATTTTTGTCGGGCTTGCTTGGCATATATTGAATAAATCTGCACCGACCTCTGAAACCAACCAGTTGCTCACCTATTATTCTCTCCAAGAAAAAAGCACCTTGCCAAATTACTCAGGAATGCTTCTTATGCATCTCTTATGGGAGCAAAGATGTCACGAGCCAGAAATGATTTATCTAGTATCCTTGTTGTCAAAGCTAGTATGAATCAGAAGTTTGCTGAATCTCTTCATTGAAAGTACTGCCCTAAAAAGAGGGTTTCCCATCAACAGGACTGAATAAAAATTCCACTGAAATGCTGTTGAGGAGAAGGGTGTGTAGTAGGCAGCCAATGAAAGCTTTAGTTTAGATCGCATCAGTCCCTTGCCATTTGTTTCTTTTACTTTCTCGCCTCGGTGCAGTTAGCTTTTGTTTGTATCATTTTTTATTAATGTACAAAACAAATGCTTCAGTGGGAGAAACAACGTGATCAGTGAAGGGAGTTTGGTTACAAGGCAACTAAATCATGCCACATTGTAAAAAATAAAATCGCATAAAGAGATAATAAGGGGAGAGACTTCAATCAGGTTAGCAAAATAGGAAATGAGTAAAAGAATTTTATTCTGTTTTTTCTGTTGTTTGTTCGCTGAATGGAGGCTTCCTTTTTTTCAGGTTTGATCTTACTTTGTTTTACTCATTTCCTAACTTAAAGAGAGCCATTTACTGTGATACAAGACTGGATGTAACCCATCCAGTTGCCAGGAATCGCCAGAAACCCATTTTCCCATTATAATAAGTGTACAGGTGTGCTACACCCAGTCGCGACAGAGTATACAATATGTTGAGGCAGAAAGGGTTAATTATTTTTATAATTATTTTTGTTGGTTCAGAATTAGAGTAGACATAATGTATTGCTTTAGTAGAAAAATATATTTGGTCTCCTCTAATTGATGGTTAGGCTGCTTAAATGTAAGATTTAAAAAATAATTTAGAAAATTAAAATTGCCTTTCAGTTTCAGGCTGTTTTTTGTTATTCCTCTTCAGGATCCCAGTGTTTATAATGTGGTCAGTGTGCCTGTTGGTCAGACAACCAAGACATTTTCCAACAATAATGAAAGTGGTGATCAAGATGAAGTGATAGAAGGTACAAAGAAGCACATGTTATTGATATTATAAAAAATGAAGTTGCAGTTTTCTTGGTAATCACCTTAATCTTACTTTCTCCCTAATGACAAGCCCCACCAGGTTAGCTCCAATATTGGTCTCTCAATGGTTTCATGTTTTGATACAGTCACAATTTTGTGGATTAAATCTTTTTTCAAATGCAGATGTGGGAGCTATTAGTATTCATGCCAAAACAAGTGTAGAAGAAGAGAATTACTGTGAAGATAACAGCAATGAAGCTGACACAAAGCAGGGAAGAGTATGTTTTACAGATATCAAATCAGTGGTTCAAAGGAGGAGGAAAGGATCTGGTAAAGATGATTCAATATCTTGTATGCATGTATTTTGTATTAGTTCCTTTTTAAAAACAATTGGCAGACTGGAGACAACAATAACTTAATAACAATAAAAAGAATCAGTTGATTTTTAGGAATGAATTTTTTTTGTTTTAAATTAGCTCTCGGGTATTGCTTTTGTGATACTCTTGTTTAATTTCCATTACGATGCATACATTTTTAATTCTTCCTCCAGTTAGTTTCCTTTTTATCTAAGAGAACTCTTAGGCTTGCACACATACAAAAAGATTTCTCATATAATTAAAAATAACTTATTATTTGTGGACTTGTTTTATTTTAATGAATTTTATTTTTGATGAAGGTGATGGTAACTCTGGAAGACCTTCTTCAGCTAGACTAAATGCTATTTTGAACAATGATGTAGAATGTGGAATTCTTGCCAGACAGCGCAAACAGCAGGCGGCATTGTCTAGGAGAATTTTCATGGATAGAGAAAGAGAGGCGGTGCGAGAAAACATACGAAGAGAAAAGCACAGAAAGAAGATAATAAGGTTAGGACACTAATTTCAAGATAGTTTATAGTGAATTCAGTGAATCTTAAAAATGTAATGTCCAGGGAAGTTGATCGTGAAAAATGAAAGAAGTAATTCATATATTAAAATTTTGATTATTCTTCTACAGATACAAAAATTATTGCTTTTTATCAAAATTAATGTCCTTATACTTCAAGAAAGTACTGATTAAAATTGTTTTATCATTAAGCACGAATTTAATTTTTCTGTATACATTATTAAGAATTTTGAATTATAATTTTTGTATTGTGACATTGACAACTTTCATAGAACTATATTTTATGAACACATTTTGGACTATGATGGTTGAAGCTGGTGAAAATAAAATTATATAGCTTTCAGATCGATTCTTAATGAAGCTTAACTCTACAATAGATCCAAATTTAACAGGAAGATCCAAATTATTTAACTTTCATCTGGATATCTTGTTATCATTATTAAATGCACATGAGGTCATAGGCCAAATTGTTATTTCTGCTAGAATCTTTTAAAATATATTTTTTATTAATTAGTTAATACTGCTGGTAAACTAAATATATACTTTAAATAAAGGCTTGACTAGACAACTTACACATGAACATTTTTAATTTAGCTTGAAGAAAGAAAAAGAGGAATACCGTCAAGAGTTGGAGGAGCTAGCTCATCTTAAGTCCGGGGAAATAACTGATAACACTGAAAGGGACACAGCAGAAGAGATAAAGCTGAGAGAAGAATTGGAAGAGCTTCATATACATGAGATGGTGGAAAGGAGGAAAGAGGAACTGAGGAGAGCAAGGGAAATGGAGAGGTAAATTTGACAAACGGTATAAATTTGACAAACGTTATAAAAAAATTCCGGAGCGAAAGAGCGAACTAGTGGATTTTGGTTTTTGAAAAGTATTTCTTGTTCTTGTTTTGTATTGCCTTCTGAAGGCATCTAGCCAAAATTTAAGTTTAATAGTTGTGTCTTTACTTTACATATCTTTTTACACTATTTATTTACTTCACACAGCTTGAAATGCAGTCCCTATTATATTATCCTGTATTTCCCAAATCTTTTGGAATTAAAAAAAAAAACAAAAAAAACATTCAGTAATAAAAGCTAATGTGAATAAATTTAAACTAAACTAAAATACGGCTAGGTACAACAACCCTTTATTCTTACTATGGAAACGTGATTTTAACATTTTAAGACCCAAAAGAGAGCTAAAAATCCCCAAACTGTATCTGCAGCTTGCTCTCCCTTCGCCAGGAACAAATAATGTTTGATTCTTATGACACTCTGGCAGACGTGTGGCTGCATTATCACCTTCCTTGTTTCTGATCGGATTACTAGATACTGTTACTTATCAGCCGATGAATTTAATTGTTTTCCCCAGATATCTTGATGCATTGAAACATAGCTTGTTAGAAAAAGTCAAGCGTCAGAACCTCCAACTTCCTGCCTTGTGCGCGTGCGGAGACACAGTTTGGGACACCCACCCTGACACCTGTGCCAACAACTGTTTCTTTTATAAAAACCAGAGAGGTGAGTTCCTATAATTACTGTGCCACTAGTGCTTTAAGAGACTTTAGTAAATTTACAGACCTGCCGACCTGCAAAAATCTGTAGATGGGGTGCTATTGCATTGGGGGGGGGGCAGAGGAGGGGGAGTTGGTTTCAGATCTCCATACTGATGCACAAGCCTTTTTTTTTAGTAAATAAAGAAATGTAAAGTTAGCTCCCTTGTCTTTGAAGAGTCCACAGAACATGAGAAAAACATTACTGGAAATGTTGTTTCTATACAGATCTATACAGAACAGAAGATCCATTTATTAACATATGTACACAGGCTGCTAAGACTAAGAGTAAGAGTTCAGTTTTCAAGCATATCCCTAGTGGCAGTGGACTTTTTGCACTTGTCCAACTGCTCTTTGTACAACTGAAGGTTAGCATTGCAACTGATTTTAGTTCCAAGCAAGTTAGAAAGAGTATCAACTTTCATGTTGCCCTTGTTATTGTTTCATTCATTGTAATTTCTTCACAATCTTCTAGCAATCTGTGAGTCTGGAAACATTTCTTTAACTATAGCATTATTTTATTTGAAAATCACACTTTATCCCTAAAGGCTCGAAGCGCTGTACATGGTCTAGTATATTAAAGAGAAGAAACAATCTATAATATACCACATTGAAATACAAAATGCAACATAGCAAAAACTATATACGAGAAAACCCATTCTAAGTCTTTCATCCCTATCAACCATAAACAACACAGGCCAATACACATCCACAAGATAATAGCTAGATAGACAACATCATCCCAGCAGGTGTTTGCGAAATAGATATGTCTTCAAATCAGTTTTGAAAGACTCCAGTGACCGGCTGTTTCTGAGAGCGACAGGAAGGGTGTTCCAAATTGTTGGGCCAGCTAATGCAAAAGTACGCCCATCCTAAGTCTCAAGGCGAACACGTGGTATCGAGAGTTTGCCACTGTCAGATGAGCGGAGTTGTCTAGTGGGTACATAAGGCGTCAGCAGCTCTTTGAGATAGGACGGTGCCAGGTCATGCAAGCAGCGGTAGCACAGAGTTGCGATTTTGTACTCTATGCAAGCGCGAACCGGCAGCCAATGCAACACTCTTAGAAGTGTTTTAGCATGGTCGAATTTGCGTTTGCGAAAAACAATGCGAGCCGCATTATTCTGTGCTTTTTTAATTTTATCGAGGAGCGTAGCTGGAAGACCCACCATAAGAGCAGTGCAGTAGTCTATGCGTGATAGCACGAATGCAGACATCAGCTTCTTTGATGCATCTAACATTATAACATTGTCACTTTTTAACCATTTGTTCATTATATATACCAGCAATGGTTCTGGTATTTCTTTTGTAGAATTTAACATATTTCTTTTTCATATAAATGTTGAAATGAAGTACCATAAACTCTGATCGACTACTGCGGTCATGCGACAAGGCTGATGGACAAATATCCCTCGCATAACATCTTGCGCACTTTGTTACATCGGTCATGTGACTTGGTCGAATATATAGCTGGCATCCGTCTGTCACAATGTGACGATGGAGTGGGCTTCGGAGGATGAAATCCACATGGCCTGGGATTATTCTTCAAGGATTATAAGCTGGTTCCCAACAGCAAATCGCCTCTCTCCACGCCGCTGGATAACCCAAGGTAACATCATTGGATGATACAGCTTGGCACCAGTGACGTCGCAGGAGTTGTCGGAATGTTTCATTGTATCAATGTTATCCGCCTTTCGGGACTCCATCTCCTGGTTTTGATTTCAGAGTTTCCTTCTCTTAGATGGGTTGCCTTCCAAGGTTAACGAGTCCCATCTACCCGGGGTGCTGGTGGTGTTTTTGCTTGACTGGAATTGATCTCCAGACCACCAACTTGAGATTTGCTCAGTTTAGACCACTCGGCCACCCAGCACCCTGGGTCCAACTTGAGATTTGCTCAGTTTAGACCACTCGGCCACCCAGCACCCTGGGTCGAGTATATAATAGCCAGACAAATATCTTGAGACCTTATTTTATATTCTCTCGCTTCCTGTGTTCCCACTTCCGCGACAACAATGGATATTTCTTGAGTTGCTCTGTTCATTGTTATATTTTCATTTCTACTGTTAGCCGAAGAAGGCTTTATGCCGAAACGTCCTTATTTTTTGTCCTGTTCTCTAATTCAAGCTTCCACATACCTCGTTTTGCTAAAGAACAGGAGCAGCATCTTCGGCAAACAATCACATAAATACCCTCTTTGATGGTGAAGGTCCTCTTAAGGAAGCCAATGTGTTTAGCTGCCAGAAAAAATAGTGGCAAGTCTTGAGCATGGGTTAGCCCAAATGTGAAACGAGTCAGCTCGAAGGCGACTGTGAACCAGAAGGTCCCATAAGTCTCATAGATTTTTAATCCGCCTGAATACAATAAGTGGAGGGGGATGAGAATACCCTGCTAGTGTCGGGGTCAGCAAGAAGTATATGATGATTTTTCAAGAATTTTTTTGTAGAATCACATTGTAGGCTGGTAGGTTAGAATGAGTTATGTTTGACCCTCATTTTTTAGTTTAAATGAGATTTAAAAGCTTCACTACATGTGATTGCCCTGATATATATGGTCTGGTGTTGAAATAAGGGCACTCTCGTGATACGATCTAGAGCGGAAATAGTCCATCATTTCATTTTAGGGCCTGAGTTTCCATGTTTTGTTATAAGATGTTACTGGTGCAATATAGCACTATAAATGGCTCTAACTTAAAGAGAGTTATGGTAACTTATAGTTCAGGTTGTATTTTTATTTATTTTTTTCCTTTCAAGAGTAAAATAGTTAAAAATGCAACATTACTTTGGAAGAGGGTGTGAAACTTAGTCAAACTATCAGTAGGGGGTAGGGTGTCCCAAAAAAATGAAGTTTTGAAATGTTGATGTCTCACCCCACAGAATATGTCTGTATGGTAACAGTAGTTAACCTGCAAAATTTCAGCTCATTTGGACAATGTTTAGAGGTCCCCCAAGAGGTTTAAAGTTCCAGATTTTGGTGTAAAATCATTCGCGGTCAAATCTAATACAGCGTTAATGTTGCATTATATGCGAAACTGATATATTAAGTAACAAATTGATGCTTAGTATTGTATAATATTAAATGAAACAAAATATATAAATCTTGAATGGTTTATATTTTAAAATTTGAAATTTAAGTAAAAAATTATGAAAAACAAAGTTTTATTCATTTTGTCAAGTTAATTCTTGAAAGAATGTCAATCTGCTTGAAAAATAATAATAAGCAATGCAATTAAGCATTCCTATTATTTATCTTGTACTTTTTACTGTAGGGTAGACAAAAATTTAAAAAAAGTGCTTCAAATTTAAATTTTAGCCAGCTGTTCACGATTACACTCTGCAAAATTTTTCCGATGTTTGTCAACCACTTGGAGCAAAAATTGTTTTTGTTCTTCGTCCTTGGTGATACTATCATTGAAATTTTGTATCAATGCTACACCTCGCTCTGCAGAGTCATTGATACAAGCCAGATTCTTTACAAAATCTGCTGCAACTTTAAAAGATCTGACCATGCTTCAACAGGAACATCTAGAAAACTGGCATCAATGTTGGATGTTTCAAAAAATGTGGTAGAAGCACGCAAATCAACAACACTTTTTGGTAGTGTTTTTATGAGATGCGGTCCACGTTTATGGTAACAGTAGTTAACCTGCAAAATTTCAGCTCATTTGGACAATGTTTAGAGGTCCCCCAAGAGGTTTAAAGTTCCAGATTTTGGTGTAAAATCATTCGCGGTCAAATCTAATACAGCGTTAATGTTGCATTATATGCGAAACTGATATATTAAGTAACAAATTGATGCTTAGTATTGTATAATATTAAATGAAACAAAATATATAAATCTTGAATGGTTTATATTTTAAAATTTGAAATTTAAGTAAAAAATTATGAAAAACAAAGTTTTATTCATTTTGTCAAGTTAATTCTTGAAAGAATGTCAATCTGCTTGAAAAATAATAATAAGCAATGCAATTAAGCATTCCTATTATTTATCTTGTACTTTTTACTGTAGGGTAGACAAAAATTTAAAAAAAGTGCTTCAAATTTAAATTTTAGCCAGCTGTTCACGATTACACTCTGCAAAATTTTTCCGATGTTTGTCAACCACTTGGAGCAAAAATTGTTTTTGTTCTTCGTCCTTGGTGATACTATCATTGAAATTTTGTATCAATGCTACACCTCGCTCTGCAGAGTCATTGATACAAGCCAGATTCTTTACAAAATCTGCTGCAACTTTAAAAGATCTGACCATGCTTCAACAGGAACATCTAGAAAACTGGCATCAATGTTGGATGTTTCAAAAAATGTGGTAGAAGCACGCAAATCAACAACACTTTTTGGTAGTGTTTTTATGAGATGCGGTCCACGTTCTGATTGCATTGTCCGAACAAGGCCAGTTTTTTCTTTGTCCGACAAAGGGGTTGAAAATAACACAAGCGTCGACAGTTCCGGACTCAAGTACCACGAGTGACGAACCATCATTTTCAATCCAGTCGATCGAAGAACAGCATCATCATATTCGTATAAGCGCTGTATCAACAAGTTATCATTCACAGGTGCATCTGCGGTGAGCCTGCATGAAAACCATGATTGAAGATAAACACATATGGTAAACCGATTAAAGCGCTGAATACCTTGTAATTCTCGAGCTGTTAACTGAAAGATGGTTTCGTTGCCTGCAAACAATAGTTCGATTTTCAATGCATAGATTGCTTTCGCCATCCACCTTGCCCTATGTAGGGCACCAGGTCTGCGAATGCTGACATCAACCTCCAACCCAACCATTTGTGCAGCAAGCAGAAGAAATTCCAAATAATCATCACGTGAATGACTGACCTCAAGTTGACATTTGATAAATTCTTTAATCGAATCGGACACGATTATCAAAGGGGCGCATCTGGCTTCGGGTGTGTGGTTTAATTCTTGCCATTTTTCTCGAAACCTCTTAAAAAACAAAATCTCTGGTCCAGTGGATGGTCCAAGACAAACATTGAATGCATCGGAAAGGAGTACTTCCAACATGTGATGACGGCATGCCATCCATAATAGATTACGTCCCAGGGCTACTTCTAACAGAGTGCAAGCTCCATTGAGTCTTCCAGTATTGGAAGCCGTAGTGTCGAAGCACATGCCGATGACCATAGATTCGCACTTCCACGATTTGATATGTTCATATACTGCATCAGCAGCTGCCCGTCCTGACCCGGATGCTAACTTGGGAACACCAAGAAGCTTTGTAGTGCCATCGACAAGTGATGAGAGCAGGACAGGTAATCGATCGACGTTGTTGGTAACCTCTCCGGTAACATCGGGCAATAGCTTACCATCCCAATGAACAATTGATTTTGAGGGAATATAGTCTTCTTTTATACGTGCTGCAGCTTGTTGACGACGAAGCTTGCGATGACGATGCATTGTGCTCTTGGAAAATACTGTGTCAGATGTCGGAACACCAGCTTCGTTGAATGCGGATGCAAGTATCATTGTAGATTTTCTAATGCTGGTGTTCGTTCTGTCCAGCACTGCAGCAACTTTTGGTGATATGATGCTTCGTCTGCGATGTCGTGTTGCAGAATTTGTTTTGCTTGAGGATGCTGATTGGATGACAAATTCTTCATCAGGTTCTGCATCGTCACTGGAATCCCGACAAATGGATGGATCATAATTGTTTCTAGCCTGACAATTTAGCATGCTTAGTTTAAAACAATCAAATCTTCAAAAAATATGCACAAGTTTTGCACATTAGGTATTTTATATGTTTTCTCGCATTTATTACATTTTCTAATTAAGAATCACACAATTTCAACTCTAGTTAATGGTAGCAATGAGGTAAATATAAGAAGTATATTTAAACTTCATTTTATTCATATATGGCATGCAAAAACTGCAAGTTATTTGAGCCACGATTCGTCTGGATTTTTATGTTGGCCTAATACTGGAATTTTAAAAGCTCTTGGGGGACCTCTAAATGTTGTTCAAATGAGCTACAACTTCACCAATTCACTCATTGTACCCAAGAGACACATTTCAGGGGGTGAGACACCAAAGATTTAAAAAAAAATTTTTTCCGAGCATTTCTGGGACGCCCTACAGGGGTGCCCTGATTTATAGTCTAAATTTGGGTCGCAGTAGAAATTTATAAACCGGTATTCTGACACTATCGTTTTAATTTTTGTTCACAATCTGGTTGAAGTTAGTTTTTGAAAATTTGAATATGGGTTGAAAATGTTCTAATTTTCTGTTTCCAGCTTATGCTCGAGCTTTACAGTCCTTACTGACATCTGCTGAGGTGAAGTGACCATTGTTTTCATAGATAATTCATTTTGAGAATCAGTGTTTTATATTTTCTATTCTATCAGATTAAATAAAATCACTCACACTAATCCTACAATTCTTATCAACTCTTGATATTCAAAGTACAATAAGTTTTAAACAAATAAAAGAGTACCCGGTACTTATTCACAAAATTCATTTCTTTTATGCTTGAAAACATCATTTAAAGGGAAGTAATTTTTTAATAAGTAGCTGTATTTAGTTGGACACAATTAATTATATAATTTTACCCTATTATTTTTGTTCCCTGTAACTTGTGACTTATAAAATGGTTTGCACAAAGAAAACTAAACATTTCATCATATGCCTCACTATGGCAGTTGATCAACACATAGCTGGAATAGTTTGGCCAAATGTATTATTGTTTTTGTGGGTTTTTTTATTGACTACCTCCATTCTGTCTATAGAATTCTTGCGTTATTTACAGTATTGACTAGAGTAAGTTTAACATCCATGCATCAGAATTTCATGGAATGATTGAACATGTATCTTGATGTGCAAGACATTTTTTTGTTTAAAACCACCAAATTTTATACCCTGCTACAGGGACAAACTCTACATTTAGTGTATATTAATTCAAGAATATTTAAAAATAAAAAATAATGGCATCTAATAAATTACATTGCATTCATAACTGATTATGTGTCATGTTACATCCATTTCTACGCCTCTGTTGTGTAATTTCTTGAATGTTGAACTATTACAAAGTACTCAACTCTTAAATGATCATAATTCTCATAAATGTAAGCTATGATTTAAAATAATGATTAATCATTGCCCCGTCAGTACATTGACAAAATAATTGGCAGTAGGCAACTTTTGGCTTGTATTAAAAAACAAAAGTATCTCAAAATGCAGTTACAATTTATGTAAGGCAAAAAGTAAAGAGCTTCTCATGCAACTAGTTTTGGCAGAATTTAGTGTTAAATGGAATAACAACAGTTCCCAGATGTTTATGAGAAGCCTTTGTGAACATTCCATAATAATATTGGCTAATAAAAAAACTAAAAAAAACTTCTACATGTAAAATGATGGCAGAACATTTTCCTCCAGTCAGTTTCTAATCAAGCTTTTCATCAAAACTGAAACAAGATATTACTGGCTCACCTTTCAAACCATCATCCTACATTATTATTATGGTTTTTTTTTTGCCTTACCCAAATATTATGCTCTAAATAAATTATATATTTATCCCTGTCATTGTTTGGTTAGGACACTCACATTGTCTAATCTGTCAGTAATCGTATGGTAAATTTTTAGCAAAGGATTAACTGACAGTAAACTTAAATAAAAAAATGTTTTGATTTCAACAATTTAATTACAAAATTAGTGCAGCAACCAACAACGACCATCATAAATTTCTGTTCATCTGATAATGGATGCTCTGAATCCCAATTACAAAAGCTTAAATCTTATTAGTCATTCAAAAATTATCACAGTTCATCATCATTGTTCAAAAAGTATTTAAATTAAAGATTAAAACACTATACTAATGTCTGCATTTCAATTATTATAATAATAATACAATTTTAAACAATATGAAAAAAGCTATAAATAATCAATAAAGAAATTGAATGAGAAAAAAGTTTAAAAAATGATTGAAATATTAAAATGAATGAAAACAAGTAGTCTAATAATAGTAATATCATACTGTTGGTCAAATTATGCCAAGCAGTAATTGTTTAATATAATATTTAAAAATACAAGGGAAATCGACCATCATATAATTCGCACATTTTAAAAAAAATATCTAATTTTACTGACTCAAATAATTAAATAAATAAATCATTAACAATGAAAAATTGAAACATACATCACAGTTCTTTAGACATTCTTCTTTAAAAACCTGATAGTTAATATCAATGTTTACAAGCAACAGAAATGAAGATGCAAACATGGGAAACATAGGAAAAAGCCATTTGTCTCAAAGCTTTTTTTTCTCACTCTTCTGTGGGCTTACCCGATTTTAAACTTTCACATTTCTTCAAACAAGATTCAGCCATTTGATAAGCCATTTTGTGGTCAAACTTTTTAGCAAACTCTAGAGCCAATTGGCAGGTTTTTGTTGCCTCTGGAATCTTCCCCTTTCTCAGATGAACAGCACCTAAATTACAATACAGGGCTGCACCTTCAGCCAGGTCAAAATTATTGGACAGCATGATTCCTTCTTCCAGTAACTGCTCTGCTTCAGATAACCGATTTGTGACAATATACAATGTTGCTAAATCATTTAAAACAACAATGTACTGATTAGACTTGGGGCCTAGGATGTAATCAGCATATGCACATGCCTGTTTGAACATGGGCAAGGCCTCCGTGTAGCGTTTCTCATACAATAAAAATCGTCCGTAGCTCCCTAAAGCCATTCCAAGCAAGGCAGCTGTATCCTTTTCTTGTTCATCCAAGTCTGGTCGTATGCCGGCATCCTTGGCCTGTTTCATTTTGGTCTTTAGTTTTGGAGTTTGCGTCTGTATACAAAACAGATAGCCAGCTTCAGCTTCTTGCTTTTTTCCAATGATGGCATAAATACTTGCTAACTTCAAGGAAATTTCTACTATGGTGTTATGGTTAATGTCCATTCCCTAATGTTGAGAAAAATGGAAGACAAAAATCATTAAATAGCAGGATACTGATGTAATAAGGCAAATTTAATGCAACAATAATTATTTCATATAGGAAACACTTTTTTTTACCTTCTTACAAAGCTTTATTTACAAATATGCACAATAATGCATTTTATCATGTATTTAAACACAACAATAAAATTTTTGGAGAACGATTCACATAGTTAACCCTATGACTGTCAAAAAAATTTCTATAGCGTCAAGCCATTTTTAGCTATTTCATATGCTTATCAAAAATGACAAAAAGCACAAATTAAATGAATTCAGAGACCCTTACAAATATTTTCTGAAAGTAAATTGGACAAGGTATGTTATGGTATGAAAGAATTTGTTTTTATATTATGCATGTTTATATTGACCTCGACCTTTACAGAGCGAGTAAAATTTTAGTACTCAATTTCTGAATTCGACACACCCTATATACTCCATAAATTGTATAAACTATCATAAAATCAAGTTTCTTTTTTAATAGAAGCAACATCCTTTCAGAAAATGTCAAGTTATAGTTACTTATATTGGAAAGTGTAATATTGGTGAATTTGAGTTCAAAAATTCCTTTTCATTTGAAGTTATTAAATCCATTTATTTATTAATTAATACTCCAAAAAAAACCAAGTAAACACACTGATAGTAACAGAAATAGGAAGCAAACTCATTTATATGGAGTGATTTCCCCTTTAACAATTTACATTAAATCAATTCACATTTTTAATGACGATTTTGCTAGCGCTGATATATCGGCCACGGCACCACAGACAGGGGTATAAGGCCTGATCATCGGCCATTATGACAGTTATAGGGTTAAAAAGTAATAACTTAATTTCAATTTAGTTTACCTGCTGCAAGCAACCTTTCATTGTGTCCTTATACAAGGCCTCAGCTGTCTCTATTTGACCAGTCTGCATTGCAATATCAGCCAAGCCATCATACATTAGAATACGAGCAGTAAGAAACTTTTCTTCTGTTATATCTTTCGCTTCCACAAGATGACTTGCCAGCTGAGGTTAAACAAAAATGCAATTTTTTTTATCTATTTGATCAACACAATAAAATCTAAATCACCAAATAACCAAACTACTGTGGAATACTGCAACAGACTTTTTTACCCCTGGGTTAGTGTCAGAGTAATTTTAACCTCTCAAAAACATAGTTTCAAGCTCCAAAGAGTAGTTTGGTCGGGGGGGGGGGGTGGCTGGTTTGCAATCAAAATACGATTTGTGACAGGAAATCCACTCAACTGCTTATAAATATAACATAATAAATTTACGAGATATAGTTCTCTGACTTTTTTCTTAAGGATGAGAAAAGGTCAAGCACAAAAGGCACTGACTGCACAGACTTGCTTGCCCGTTTACGCATAAGTGAGCTAAAAAATTCATGACTATTACAACACAACAGTTTTTTTTCCCCGTAATATGAAAATAAGTATGAGATTTATATTTGTAAAAGTAAAAACAATATTGAAACCCAAAAACAAAATTTACCCATAAAGATGAATAACATGTATATATTATTAAATTTCATAGCAATAGCGCAAATTTTTTTATCGGTTTATTTAAAAAGATTTTACGATTTTTTGCCTAGATTTTGAAAGTCCTGAAAAAGTTTAGTAATGTGTCCAGTCTCTGTTGGATCTAGAACACGTATTTAGCTACCACAAGAAGAAAACATCTTTTCATTTACGGAGTCCATGTATTTTTCTTGCGAGGAAAATGAACAGTTAGAGTAAACACAACAGTTTTTTTTCCCCGTAATATGAAAATAAGTATGAGATTTATATTTGTAAAAGTAAAAACAATATTGAAACCCAAAAACAAAATTTACCCATAAAGATGAATAACATGTATATATTATTAAATTTCATAGCAATAGCGCAAATTTTTTTATCGGTTTATTTAAAAAGATTTTACGATTTTTTGCCTAGATTTTGAAAGTCCTGAAAAAGTTTAGTAATGTGTCCAGTCTCTGTTGGATCTAGAACACGTATTTAGCTACCACAAGAAGAAAACATCTTTTCATTTACGGAGTCCATGTATTTTTCTTGCGAGGAAAATGAACAGTTAGAGTAAACACACTTTAGTGTCAATAAAAGCTCTGCAATCAGGGTTTCATATTTGGAAACATAAATTAAGAGTTGACTGAGAGGTTCCAGAAGTGGACACCTGAGGTGGGTGATTAAAATGACTGTCTTTTCTTAAACATTTTTTGCCTCCAAATGGCACATGAGGACTGTCCGACAAATTTGCTTAATATCAATAAATTTATCAGAGTGTAGCAGTGATGACTTGTTCAATGTTGATTGTTCTCCTAACCATCATCAGTTTTAAAAGATGCTGTTAGGCATTATTTTATTAACCCTAGACCCTGAATAAATAAACAAAAAAAGAATTAATAAATTATCATATTAGGCTCATAGAAGAACATATATCATATAGACTATTATACCATTTATACCAGTATTAATATGGAAGAGATACTAAAACAGGCCCGTGCAGTGATGTAGGACTGAGCCAGCGAAGTGTGGAAGAATGGGTATCAAGAATTTTTTGAACAATGAAAATTGAAATGATGGCATTTAGTGTTAATTTTGCATTGTTATTAGTGAACTACCAAAAAAAGAAATTAATGAAATAAATTACGCCTTTAATTCTTTTAACCCTTTCTTTACCGATGACGTCGACGCGATGTCACTATCACCCACCTTCACTTACCAAGGACGTCACATTGTTGTCATAACAAAGAGGCAAAGAACTTTTCTGAAATACCAAGGACGTCACGTCGACGTCATATTTCAATGCTCTATATTTCTTTATCCATTAATCTATAGAGAAGTTGATCAGCCAATCGGATACAGAATGAAAAATACCAAAAGTTGCTTATTTTTTTTATATAAAAAAAAGATGGAATAAGTTTTTTATTGCTGAGTGAGCAAAAATCGATGCCCCACACCAGCAGTACTGAAAGGCTTAGGCTAGATCATACTAGATATTACTGTTATATTGTAGATTTTTAAAAAAGAGACTATTACAAAGATAACAAAGTACTGTTAAATTTAAAGATTAAAAACAAGTTTTCTCTACTTTCATCATAATCATAGCATATGGTAGAATAACGACTCATACCATAAGCTTCAATTATTACTATTATTTGAATTAATATTTTTATTATCATTAGGCTTACTGTAAGACTGGAGAAAAAAGTATTCTAAGCTTAGTAAATGTTAATCTAAAACTTAGTATAGTAGACAATAGACTAACCATTTTATTTTTGGTCATCTGACACATAGTTGACATTGACATAGTTTTCTTTTCTTTAAAATGGCTATCTAACAATTAAAAGCTAGAAAAACTATATCAAAATAATTATTGATTTTAATAAAATAATTGTACACTTTTCTTACCCCTAAATATGTTGATAGGAGAACAGGAAAAAACTTCCAAGGCATTCTGATATAAAATATCATTGCTTTTAAATAATACAAAAACATACGAAATGTGGATTAGCGCTTGGGCAATCAAAGAGAAACCTCTAAAAGAAAAATATTTTGGTTGCCTCATTAAGACTGAGAACACAAAGGCCAGTCAATCACTGATTTTCTTTTTTGATTGCTTACAGTGTTAACACACACAAAAATGCGGTAACATTTTACTGAAAACACCGCAATTATTATTTTTTTTATGTACCGCTAAAAAAAAACAACGAAAAAAAGCCTGACATCGTTGGTTTTTTTTTGGCTCGTCATTGTGCCGTAGTATTAGGATTTAAAACATAGTTACTATGGCGGAAGTGTAGGGGTTAACAGGTCTGCTGCTAGCAAAAACAATACAAATAAGAAATATTATATGTCACCTTGAGGCATTCATGGTAAAGATTATCAGCTTCCTTTAAATCTTGTCTCATGTGTGCAAGTCTGGCATCTCTGTACTTTTGTGTCAGCGGGTCCACAGCTTCTTCATCCTTCTTGCCGAAGTTAATGCCAAGCAAAGCAAACGATAAGGTACCACTAACTAGTAAGGCAGCTCTTGACTTGGTCCCTGTGCTGTATTGAATAGTCCAAATGGCCACAAGATATAGAAATGGATACCATTAGTATAGCTATACCTAACTTTAGTTTTATGGTCAAGAATTAATATATTTGTTGTTTAGCCTACAATGAGCCTGAAGGCAATCAATGAAATTTTTCAATCATATAATCTTGTGAATCTAAAACAAAATAAGTATTAAAAAAATTAACAATAAAACTAATTGGTAAATTTAAAAAATGTACTTGAGTTTGCGGTCAGCACTAAATAATTCATAACTTTTGAACCACTTGCCACTTGAGCTAGAAAGTTGAACTTGGTGTTTTTGTAAACCATTCAATGGTCTCTACTCTATTCAACTGTTTTGCGTTAATGGCATTAAGGGCCAGCGTATGGTGTGTACTATGCATGGCAGTCATGCAGAAGCCAAGATTGGACTGAAATGTCTCATTTTCACCTCAATTTCCATTCTGGTTTCGGCGCCAATTAGAATATTTTACACACCATCTGCATCCCTAGCGCCACAGCGCCAATTCTGACTGCATTTATATTTTTAGAAATATTAGAATTTGAAAATTTCACTGTCAAAGTACCAGTACATATTTTCTGTTATGCCATGACATGTTAACTAACTTATTTAATAATAATTTTTTTTTTTTAAATTAATAAATATAAATACCTTCACCTTAACTACAATTAATAAAAGATGAATTATTCATTGAATTGATTACCAAATCCATTCATCAAAACCAATGAAATAGCACCACTGTCCACAAATTAAAAACTCGGCTTCTTCTGCGCTGATTCCCATACCGTATGCGCCGATTCCCATACCATATACGCCGATTCTCATACCATATACGGTGCAAATTTTACCATTTTTTAGGCCGGCACTACGTACACTTTGGCGGTGTACCTAGCGAACCTATTGACTTTGGCCTGCATATACTGCGGTGGTGTACCTAGGTAAATCATTGTCTGTGGCCTGCGTACACTGCAGCGATTTAAAGACACCATGGTCTTTGCGAGTCTTTAACTTTATGGCCTAAACGGTATGTGTAGATTTAATGTTATAATCCTGTTAAAACTGAAAACTTTCGTACCTTGGGAGGAAGACTTTGAGGAAGTTCCACGCTTATTATTTATTGGAAGGGAGGGGGCTGGGGGTGTAATGTTAAAGCATGATTTATTTTTAAAGTTAACCACTTTATTTCCCCCCATATATTGAAATACAAATATATTTATTAATTGTTGTAAGTTTTATCCTATGATTGTGAATCTTAGTAGAAATAAAAGGGGTAGCTAATTTGAAATTATTATTCCCCCCCCCCTATGTTTTTTTTTTTGGGGGGGGGGGCATTATATTAATTATAATTATAACATTGTATGTGATCCTTCGGGACGTGGTGTAAAAATGAATGGGAAGCCAGTGTATCTATTTTGTTAGCACCAAGATATAATTATGCCACAAATACATTACGGGAAGAGAATCACATACACTGATAATGAAATCGTGAAGTTAAAGTTGTCCCAGGAATTGTCATTGTGATATCAAGCGATTATCAACACAAAACAACATGATGATCAATACGAAACACTGCAGTGATTTTTAAAAGTCTTTTAACAATAATTAAATATTATTGAATTGGTTTTACAATGGCATTACACTTACACAGTTAGTAAAAAATGCTGGTGGACATCAGCACCCCCACTCTCCGGGTTTGGGGGGGATGCAAAAGGTACGTTTGTTGTGGGGACATCCTTTGTGGACAACCCCTATCCAGAGCCGTGATTTGTGTAGGCCCCCTTTTTGGTTAACTCTCTGCCCATAACTCAACTCCAGCCCCCGGCAAAGCCGATTTCTTAACAAAAAACAACAAATAAAAAAAAAAAACGTTGAAATAGCGCAAATCCTGTCCCAAGCGCATTGTGCAATGGTTTCTGTGAGAAAACGTCGTGTGTACGCATCCATTTCGTTTTTTTTTAACAGTCACCCATGCTTTACTTTACTCAAGTACCTAATTTAATTAGACTTAACTTACCTAGTCTTACTTTTACTATCTCCGCTTGAGTTTGGTTTTTATTTTCTTCTAAATTTTATTAGATTTAAATTAGTATAGCATTTCTGATTTCATTTCATTAGATAATCATTTTAATTTTAATAAATTAAAATAAAAGAAACATTGTGAACTAACCGGTATTTAATTGCGGGTGTTGTGAAAAATCTTGCTGGCGTTAAGTTATGCTGTTCCCGTCGGATACACAATTTAAAACAGTTTAACTTTAATTGTTGTCCGACATTCACACTGCTAGAGCACAGTTTCCGTGCTATGGAGGTCGCCATTTTTTCGAAGAGGGAGCAACTATTGTATTTTTTCAGCATAGGTGTTGATCTTAATCGTCTTGGGCAATCCTAGAGGTCGTTCGCAAATTACGGGGGGGGGGGGGGGGGGGGGGGGTCCGAGCATTTGTGATAGGGGAGTGGGAGGGGGTGTCAAAAATTTTTGACGTCACAATTGTAAATGGACGACGACAATCCAGGCTCTCCATGATGTACAAGATAAATAATGGGCTGGTCCACTGTTCCAGTATTAAACTTTAAACAGAAACTAGCCCCTCTCCCCCATAGACAGCGACGAGGCCATGACAGGCAATTCAGGCTCATACCAGCAAGAAGCCAATATAGAGTATAGGAGCTGCTCATTCCTGTCCAAGACAATCAGGGGCTGGAACAATCTTTCAAAAGGAGCGGTTGAGGCGACAACACTAGACACATTTGTGTCTATTGCCTCAAGCCTTCAAACCCCTAGTGCATGATTCCTTTACAAAGTGGCACTGGAAATCTATGAAATTTCCTCATCAACACCAGGAACAGAAACATTGCAAATCCCATCTACATGCATAGGAGCCAAAAATGATCAATAAATTGATCGTGGGCCCTTAAGATAAAGAAGAACAAGAATTATATTATATATATATATATATATATATATATATATATATATATATATATATATATATATATATATATATATACCGGTATATATAATATAAAGACATGTACATATATATATTTTTTAATTTTCTAATTTGAAAAAAATCTTTATTCAATTACTTTTAAAAACAATGATTTGAGGTCGAAATTGCCTCAGGTATTTTAGGTACCCTGAAACTCACTGTTGTGGCCATTTTACATTCGGCTTGTGGATGATATCGTTGCATTGCGTCACAGTTATCTAATAATACTACATCTTAATCCCTTATGAGAAAATGTTAATTAATAAAATAAAATCTTATTTTAGTTATGAACATTTTATGTATGTTTTGAATTTTTTTAGGGTGACGTGACACTAAAAAGGGGGTACAGAATTTGTAACACTTTGTGACGGGGGGAGGGGGTCTTCAAAGGTCTTTTTTTTGCTTGACGTAATTTGCGAACAACCCTTTATGCACCCCTACGCTTTTATTACCGGATAAACTTATTTGATAAGGCAATGAAACTCAACTCGGGATATGTTTAACAGTGAACCATAGAATTATAAGCCGTGTACAATCATACAATACATATAATATTACAATAATCATAGTGAGCTTATGGTATGGGGCCCTTGGGGCCGTCCATAAAGTACGGCAGGCTATTTTTGACCATTTTACCCCCCCCCCATGTCACAAACTGTCACAATCTTGGTCCCCCCCCCCCCCCCCCCCAAGTGCGTCACACTTTCGAACACATTTAAAAAAAAAAAATTAACACCTAATTAAAATTTAATCTAAAACACACTTCACTATTAAACTTTATTAAACTATACAATTTCCACGTAAAAGAACTATCACATTATTAAAATTATTTTAATAGTAGAATAGTTAATTGTCAACAGTTGTCACATTTATTCATTGAAGCAGTAACTCAATCTAGATTGTATTTTTAAACGAAAATTGCAAAAAATTGACTAGACAATTATATAATACACGTCATTTATCTGCTGCTTTTTCATTTACAAAAGGTGATGTCAAGTTTTAGATAATTTCCGAATATGCAATCTTTTTACACAGGATAAGAATTAAATTAGCGAAACTTGACCTCACCCAGTGATTGATTAAATAATAAAAAGGAAACAAAACAATTTGACTAAAAAAAAGACTAGATTGACAAATTATGTGACAAACTCTTGTGCTATATTGAATCTGTTTATTGTAGGCCTGTGAATTATGTTTAATTAAAAAATATTCACTGGACATCATCCATCCATGAACAAGTGAAGTGTTCATCCATAGTTACGACTGGCATCAATCTTTCACCATCATCATTTTCTGGAAGTATAATTGCAGCCAGATCAACTTCATCCTCATCTAGCTACTTAACATCCTCTGAATGTGCATTTTCTCTTCTGACAATAACTGCCATGAGTTCTCTTTGCCTTCTAGCAGCGATTCTCAAAGGACTGATGCGTTTTATCTGAGTTGATTCTGGAACAGTTTTGGTTGGCACATTCTCCCGAGCCCGAGCTCTGTGTTGTCCTGCATGTTTCTTCGACATTGTTTGTGAGGCAAAGTATAAGTGACATACTTTGCAAATTCGATCAAGTAAGCTGGTCTGCAAAGATGGACAATAAAGATGGACAATAAAGATCATATGGTTGTACTTTGAAAACTCCTGTTGATCTCGGCAAGGCTGTACATAAAACAAGGCACCGTAACAGCATACTAGCGCTCCTAGCGAGAGGAATCGTGAACAACTCATTCAGGAGATACGCATTTCATGCTATATTGACATAAAACTAATTCAAATGTTTCACAAAATTTTGAAAATGATTTTTAAAGCTATTAAATTCTACTAAAAAATAAATAAAAATAAATAAGAAATAAAATTTAAAAAATAAATGTGTGGCATCACACATGGCCTGACCCCCCCCCCCCTGTCACAAACAGTCACACTTTCTTTAAAATTTTAAAAATGATTTTTAAAACTAATAAATTCAACTAAAAAATAAAAAAAAATAAATAAGAAATAAAATTTAAAAAATAAAAGTGTGGCATCCCACATGGCCCGCCCCCCCCCCCCTGTCACAAACAGTCACACTTTCTTACACCCCCTCCCCCCCCTCTGGAGCGTGACGTACTTTATGGACGGCCCCTAACGGCTCCTAGCTGATGCCAGGGCAGCCTTGAAGCTTTCGACCGATGTGTTTTCTTTTAATTAATATGCTACTTTTGTAACAGTTTCCTGAATAACAGAGGTTAAACAAAATACGTAGACTATACAATTTATTATGCCCCACCTATTTGCACTGATTTTTTTAAAATTTATGTTTTTTATCTAAATAAGAATCTATCTGACTTTTATTAATTTTTTTAAAGAAAGATTTTTGTGAACTAGCATTTCGATGATCATGTCAATTATATAAAAAGAAATTTTGTTGGTACGAGTGTTAAAAAAAATAAAAAATCTTGCACCCAATTTGTTCAATTTAAAATAAATTCTGTGGATTTTGTTTTAAAAAAAGTGTTTTAAAGTATCTCTAAAGACACTTTGTAATTTATCCGAAAAAAATAATAGTATTTTTAAATTTAAAAAAAAAAAAAAAAAAAAAAAAAAAAAAAAAAAAAAAAAAAAAAAAAAAAAAAAAAAAAAAAAAAAAAAACAACAACAACAAACAAACAAAAAAACCCAAATATTTCAATTAACTGAATATTGGGAAATATATACTTTTTTTGAATACGATTTCCCTTAGATAAAATCACACAATATAATGTCTTTTGTAAACAACTCACGCCTTTTTAAAACAGTTATGCCGTTCATAGATGAATATGATTTATAAAAATGACCAGTTTTCAAAGCCCATAAAAATGTATAGAATTTTCTAATTAACAGTTCCATTTTTATTTTTGACTCTGGTAAAATTTGAATTTTATTTGAAAAGGTATTATAAGTAAAGCTTTTTTTTTTTTTTTTCCAATTGGCGTGCAGCAGATAAAATAATGTTTGCAGTGCGTTTTAGTGATGAAAACCTTTTTATTATTTTTTGTGTATGTGTTGAAAATTCATTCATTAAGTAGCTATCTCTCAAAATAATGTTAATAAAAAAATTAAAGCCATGTTACTATTTTTAGTAATATTCAATTTTTAATTTTTTTTTTTTTGCAGGTCAAGCACTTTTCCGTTTTGAAAGCAGACCTGGCAACCCTAGCTAGGTCTAACCGTTTTTTTCAGAAAAGGATAACCATTCACACGTAAATTTTCCTCACCCGTAGCCAATCCAATTTCTTGCTTTATTAAAAGTTCAAGGTTGATGCGTCAGAAAAGAGGTGACCCTTTCATTAGGTCAGAAAACAACGTTTTGACAATGATGCAACGCCGATTTGAGGGTAGGTAACTTTCGAAAGTGACAGGAATCTAAATTTATCTAAATTCTGAGAAATAAAGATGTCCATTGATACCAAATACGTTGTGGTCGGGCGATTCTTTTTACATGAATTGGATCGGTAAAAATTAAAAATATTAACAAATGACATTTTACCCATTTATAAGGTTTACAAAATTATTTAATTGTTTTTCCCTAATATCTTTTAATAATTAAGGTCTTTTATATGCTGTTTGTGATTTCACGTTTCTCTGCAACCCTTAACATTGGGCTTATCTACTTAAAGAAGTTAATCCTACTCAACAGTAGTGGCGTCACTAGGGGGTGCGGACCGCACCGGGTGACACTATCTCAGGGGTGACACCAAATTGAAAAATTGCATATTTACAGAGAAAAAAAAACTGCTCGGTCTAATCGAATTTCATCAAAGGATAACCGATCACGTGTCAATTTTGCCCACCCGTAAGCAATCCACATGCGTGATTTATGAAAAGTTCAAGGTTGATGCCTCATGAATGGGGTGACTCTATAATTATTAGGTCAGAAAAACACCGTTTTGCCATGATTGAAGTGTTCGGTAACTTTCGTAAGTGACAGGAAGCTAGATTTATCTAAATTCTGAGAAGTAAAGCTTTCCATTGATACCAAATACCATGTGGTCGAAACGAGCGATTCTCAGTACATGAATCGAATCGGTAAAAATTCTACACTTTAAAAAATTTCATTTTACCCATTTTTAGAGTTAGCAAAATAATATTTTACAAAATTTTCAAATATCTTTTATTTAAATGTAAAAAAAAAAATGTTTTTTTTTAATACAAATATTAAACTTATGAAATACTCAAAAATAAATATTTTCGCCGATTCGCCACTAGCACCGCCCCTTAACATTTGAGCACTAGGCCTATTGTCAAACAGCACATAGTCTTTTACATGCTGAAGTTAATCTTACAGTATCTGCATGCAAAAGGCTTTACTCTTGACAAAGTGGTGACCAACCTAGAGGCCTCAAGATTGTTTTCTCCACGAGAAGCGATGTAACTTGGTGGAACATGCCATTGAAAGGCACTCTTACAATAAGACAACTATGGTATTTCTGTCGAAAGAAGATTGAGTTTTAAGAAGAGAATGGCATGAAAACAGTTAATAGGTGCTTGGCTCACTCTGCCTGAAGAAAACACTTGGGAGATGCTGCATTCAAAACACATCTTTTAAAATTATACTACCCTGACTGAGTCCCCTCCTCTGACCGATAAACGATCTTGCTGGCTGCCGTCCATGGTTTGTCTTGTAAAAGTTCTGGGGTGGAGTGGGTGAATATACATTTTATTTTTGCTGTTCTTTATTTCATAAATGTATTTTATTTTAATGTCATGATTATGTCTCTTTTGATAAAATTTTTATGTACAGCATGGTGAGCCCAACCCTAGGCTGGGGTACCGCGCTATATAAGACCCCTTATTATTATTATTATTATTATTATTATTGATAGCTCTCATTCTGAACCCCAGATCAGATCATCTACGATCAAGAAAGTTGCAGATATGTTTTTGGCTGTTCAACCCACGAGTCTAGTAAGTTAAGAAGAGCTATTGATGTCCGTTCCAAAATTACCCCCTTTCTTGTTGAATTGTCAGAAGATGAGCTTTTAAAAGAAATATTAAGCCTTACAATAAAGGCGGTTGATATTGAATTTCATAAAGTCATAGACTGGTCAGTATTTGATGTCTTCAAATTCATAGCTGAATGAGACTTCCTAGAATCTCTTCCAGTAATCTCGCTAAGCCTTCAATTGTTTCTTACGATCTGTGTGTATGTGGCTTCATGTGATCATAGATTTTCAAAACAAAAAGCTTATCAAGAACTATTTACGATCCACCATGGGGCAGTCAAGGCTTTCTTATTTGGCTCAAATATCAATTGTAAGTAATACAGTGAAGGATATTGATTTTGCTCAAGTGATTGGCAGGTTTGCAGCTTTGAAAACCAGGAAAGGAAATTTTTTAATCCAGTCAATTTAATGTACAAATAACGATAACGTAACGCTGTTACAGTTCTTTAAAAAATTGACCTTTGACCTCCTGAACTTCACTTATTTTTCCCCCTGTCATTGTTATACTGCGGACTTCTTTTAATAAGGAGACATTCATCGTGGAAGTCCGGGGAGGGGGGGGGGGTTACACCATGAATTTACCGCACTGGGTGACATCTACGTTAGCTACGCCACTGCTCAGCAGTATCTGCAGACTAAATGATTTTCTTTTCTTGAAAAATTTGTGACCAGCCTGGAGGTCTTAAGACTGTTTCTGCCCGAGAAGCACTGTCACTAGGTGGAACATGCTATTGAAAAGTTACTTTTAAAATCAGACCAATGGGGGGGGGGGGGGGGGGGGGGGGGGTTACACCATGAATTTACCGCACTGGGTGACATCTACGTTAGCTACGCCACTGCTCAGCAGTATCTGCAGACTAAATGATTTTCTTTTCTTGAAAAAGTTGTGACCAGCCTGGAGGTCTTAAGACTGTTTCTGCCCGAGAAGCACTGTCACTAGGTGGAACATGCTATTGAAAAGTTACTTTTAAAATCAGACCAATATTATTATTATAAGTGGTTTTATATAGCGTGGTACACCAGCCAAGGGCTGAGCTCGCTACGCTGTACACACAATTTAGCAAACAATTTTAAAAAAATAATTACCCGGTAACAACATTAATTAAATTTAAAAAAAAACAAATGTATATTTAAAACTATTTACACGTCAAGCCATGGACGACACCCAGCAGCATCGTTTTTCGGTCAGAAGTGGGAATCCGTCAGGACAGTAGAGTTTAAAAAGATGTGTTTTGAGTGCAGTTTTGAAGGCTGTGATGGTCGGTATATTGTGGATGCGTTATGGAAGAGAATTCCCTTGTTTGGGGGCACAGAAAGAGAACGATCGTTCACCGTATGTTTTTGTGCGAGTCTTAGGGACAGAAAGAATACGCGCGTCTGCGGAGGAGCGAAGCTGTCGAAGGGGTGAATAGAGAGAAGTTCGGTTAAATAGGAAGGGGAGGAATTTGAGAAAAAGTTGTGGCAGAGAACAGAGAGTTTGTAGTCAATCCGTGCTTGTACAGGGAGCCAATGAAGTGAATGAAGTAGTGGTGTGACGTGATCACGTTTTTTTGCCTTTAGAATTAACCTAGCCGCTGAGTTTTGAACCTTGAAACTTTGGTAGGGAGAAGATTAAGGTTTAATAAGGGAGTGGCAGAAGAACAATTAATAGATGCTGGACTCTCTCTCTGCGATAAGAAAACATTAGGGAGATGCTTTCATTCTGAAACCCAGATCAGATCATCAGCGATTCAGGAAGTAGCAGATATGTTTGTGGCTGTTCAGCCTAAGAGTTTGCTATCAGCAATTGAAGAAGAGTTATTGGTGTCCGTTTCAAAATTAACCTCTTTCTATGATAAGTTATCAGAGGATGAACTTTTAAAAGAAATACCAAGGGTTAGAAGTTAGAAGACACACCAAGGCAGCTGATATTGAATTTTACAAAGTCATGGAGTCAATGTTACTTTCAGACATTTTTCCCCAGGGGGCATTTAATTTTTCTTTTTTTTTGGGGGGGGGCAGTGCCAGTGGGCAGTGGCCAGAGGCGTAGCTAAGGAGTGGCGGTTTGGACATACGTCCCCCCGGGGGGCAGACTAGCGTGGGGCACCAAAATGGTCTTTGATGGTACTAAATGGTTGAAAATAATTAGTTTAAGAGTTGAGGGGGGTCTTAAAAATGAATCATGTCCCCTGACGCCAAGCACTCTAGTTACGCCAATGCCAGTGGCGTAGAAAGGGGAGGGGGTGACATTGTTCACTCAGATGTCACTTTTTCTTTACATGGTTGTGCGGCATTTTTGACAAAGGAAGAGCGGCAAAAAATATTTGGATGTCCACGGTAGCACCAACACTAGCTGCGCCACTATCTATCGTCAGCAAGACAAACATCATGAAGATAAACTCAGACAACCAAGAGCATATCTCTCTGATAAAACATGCACTGGAAGAAGTGGAGGCCTTCACATACTTAGGCAGCACCATTGACATAAACGGTGGTTCCGATCCGGATGTCAAGGCTAGAATTGGCAAGGCTAGGTCAGCATTTGTACTTCTAAAGAAACTATGAGAGTCAAAAGAGCCGAGTTTTTCCACCAAAATCATAATTTTTAACACATATTTAAACACATATTTCAAAGCAGTCATACTTAATGAATGGAGTCGCAACTTGGAGAATAACAACTTGCATTAAGCAGAAAGTACAGACCTTCATAAACACTTGCTTTAGAAAGATCCTGAACACCAAATGGCCAAACATCATCATCAACATAGATTTACTAGAAAGGATGTACCAGGAGCTTATTGGTTAAGACACCATAAGGAAAATATGGAGGTGGATAGGGCACACGCTCCCCAAACCCCTGATAACATCAGTAGACAATCCCTAACATGGAATCCACAGGGAAAAAGAAAGAGGAAGCCCTAAAATACATAAAGACGAGTCTAGAGGCAGACTCAAAAGTATCGGATACACCTAGACGGGTAAAAGGCATAAGTAAGGAAGCTATATGAATCTTGAGTGGTAGAGGGGACTGGGGAGCCCCTTCTCCCTAGAATTTTTAAATATTTTTTTTCAAAATCAAGAGGTGACTTTTGTAATCTAGTTGAATTCAATATTTCTAGTAGACTTTTTTTATTAGGGGAAAGACATGTTTAAGGGTCTGGGGAGGCATTTTGGTGTCAGTGCCATAAATTAGCTGAAACTGGCTGTGGGGTACCCCCAGGGTAATCATTTGGCACACTATTATATTCAAATTCATACTATAACATGGATTAGCATGGGGGAATGGGATACATAAATTGAGGGTGCTGAAGACTGTCGCGCAAATTTAAAATACAGGGGCGTATTTTTGGTATTAAATGAATTGCTGCGTTCAAGCTGTGTGAATGAAATAGTACAAAAAGTATTGTTACGCACTGACTTCTAATACCAGAAATTAATCTCCTATTTTAATTTTAATTTGGCTCGTTGTAAACAGTGCCTAACAAAGGACGATACCATAGAGTCAACAATATTAAAGATAAGACAAACAAAACAGTTTCTAGTTACAATTAATTAATATTTATTAAGTCTTAAGATAATTACAAAAGAAAAGAAAATATAATTACAATCTTCAACGTGTAGATCTTGTACCGGTACACAGTTAATACAGTTAGAATAATGTGCCAATGAATAATGATGAATGCAAAATAAACACATATAAGCTCAAAATACACAAAGAAATAATACACGTCTCGTAAAGTTAATAATTATTTCTATCTGAATCTCTGTCTCCGTCCGTGCCTGTCAATCCCTTATATAGGTCGCGTAAGCCCTGCCTTCCAGAAAGACTTATGACTTTTCTAGAACAATCACAATCATTCCACAAAATATTATTTGGAACAGATTAATTATTTTTAGTGGCTGGCGGCATAAACACGACAGATCAAACGACTAAGCCACACCCCTCTGTGAACACAACGTCTCATGCGGGGTCACTCATCGGGCACGCACGAGAAAAATAATGTAAACAAGCTCTATATAACACGTATGTTGGAACATGAATCAATAGACAGGACAGTAAGATGTGACAGTTTTGACATAACGTTTGTGTATTTTTGTGCATACTTGAATTTGGTGTTTCTAGCAGAAAGTTTGAGGCGAAATTTCAAACTTTCGTGTGGGAAGTGCAAAAATTAGCTATAATAATGATCAAAGACACCTTTAACGCCGCACTAGAGGGACGTAATCTAAATTCATTCCAGTTGTGGTGCCCTTGAGCTTATTATCATCCCTTAAATTTGTATAGTTCCCAGAAAATGTTTAATAAATTCAAGATAAAAGAATGCATTTTAGTAAATAATTTGATTTAGTTTTGCAACATTCTACACTTATATGAAGAATTATGGAAGAGATGCACGTTTAAAAAATGTAGGTGTAACTTAAACAGAAAAATCACTTGAGTCTTAGATATGTGATGTGGATATTCTTTCTCTTATAATATTTTCATGCAATGTGGGGAACACTAAACCAAAAAGTGGCTAGGGGGGTCTCTACAATCGAGCGACGACTCTGCTTGAGTTATGTAAATATTTTGTATTTTTATTTTACTAAAAAGTAATGTGTTTTTCGTTTTTTTATTTGAACCTTTTGAGGGTTAACTACATAGTTCATAAATGAATTTTCAAAAATAAAAATAAATAATAATTAATTAATTAATAAAGCAGTGAGGTGGGGGGGGGAGGGGGGGTCCATCACAAATAAATCACTGCTAACATCATTTTTAATATTTACATTTTCTAAATATTTGGCAGCTTTACCAGAGTCAACACGAGAAAGAAACGGCGAAGTAGAAAGGTCTATACTTTTGTAAGGGCTTATCAAATTGGGTCATTTTTTAAAATAAATCGTATACGAATCGGAAATCTGACAATCCTCTTCCAATCGTCACTGTGCACCGGAAATGTTCGAGCAGACTGGATAACAGTGCATGTCACACCAATCTACAAGAAAGGGAAGCATTCCGACCCTGCCAACTATCCTCCGATATCCCTCACCAGCGTGGTCTGCAAACTGTTGGAGCACATAATCGTAAGCGCAATCATGAAGCATCTTAAAAGCCACAATATTCTCAATGACTGTCAACATGGCTTCCGAGTCAATAGATCAGGTGAGACCCAGCTCCTTGAATTTGTAGAAGACTTGATGACCAATCTGGAGAACAGCAAGCAAACTGACGTGCTGGTGATCAGTGTTTCTTTTATGCATTGCCCCCCCCCCCCTAAATAATTGGTGCCTGAAATTATTGGTGTAAAAAAAATATGGCTTCAAATATCCAAGGACAAACCCACAATTTGTTAAATTGTGGATTTTTAAGTCTTGAATTTTTAGAAGACTTGATGACCAAACTGGAGAACAGCAAGCAACCTGACGTGCTGGTGATCAGTGTTTTTTTTATGCCTTGCCCCCCCCCCCCTAAATAATTGGTGCCTGAAATTATTGGTGTAAAAAAAATATGGCTTCAAATATCCAAGGACAAACCCACAATTTGTTAAATTGTGGATTTTTAAGAAATAATAAATATGGATTCAATCACCTCGGAAGAGCCCACAATTGTTACAATTGGGGACTAATGAGAATAAAATATGGATTCAAGTATCCACGGACGAGCTACCCAATTTGTTACGCCCTGGCTTCTATTGTGAGAAATTAATCTCAATATCTTACGTCATGGCTCGTTCACACAGTGCACAACAAAGGACGATGCCATAAAGAAATACAATAATAAATATACGACACGCAAAAACAGTTGGCAATTACAATTAATAAGATTTAATTTAGTAATAATAAAATTATAAAACAAAAGAAATATACTTACAAATCATCAACTTACAGAGTATGGGAAAAATCTTGTACCGGTACACAATTAGTACAATGTGCCAATTAATGAATGATGAATGCGAAATAAACACATATGAGCACACAAAGAATACACAATTGTTTCGTAAAGTTAATAATATATATCTGAATCTCTCTCTCCGTGCCTGTCCATCCCTTATATATGTGGGTCTACCGAAGCGTCTAGAAACGCCTTTACTTTTCTAATACAATCGAGAACATTCAACAAAACACCACTGACAACAAATTAATTATTTTTAGTTGCTGTCGGCAATAAACACGACAGATCAAAAGACTAATAATAATAAGTGGTCTTATATAGCGCGGTACTCCAGCCTAGGGCTGGGCTCACCGCGCTGTACATATATAGCAAAGAGGCATAATCATAATATTAAAATAAAATACATAAATGAAATAAAAAACAACATATAAGCAAAACAACACCATAGGTATATTCATCCACCCACACCAGACATTTTTACAAGGAAACCCATGTATGTTTATCGGTTTTATAGGAGGGGAATCAGTCAGGGCAGTATAGTTGTGTTTTGAGTGCAGTTTTAAAGGCCTGTGTGGTTGGTATATTGCGGATGTGTAGTGGCAAAGAATTCCATTGTTTGGGGGCACAGAAAGAGAAAGATCGTTCACCATATAATTTAGTGCGTGTCTTGGGAACGGACAGAATACGCGAGTCTGCAGAGTAGCGAAGTTGTCGAAGGGGTGAATAGACAGAAAGAAGTTCAGTGTCGAGTATGAGCGTTCATTAGTAATTGTTGCGACTCAATATTATGTTCATTAGTTGTTGAACGCTTTTCCCACGCTTGTCTATTATGGTTAGTGAACGCTCTTCCCGCCATTGTCTTTATGACGTATTTTTATGCTGAGTCGTGACGTATTGTCTATGCAGTGTTGTGACGTATGTTTTAGTCGTACGGCAGTCTTGAGTGGAATCTTGGAGTGATAGGATGTTTATTATATTTACTTAGATATTAAAGTTATAGTTATTATGAAAAGGAGTTGAGTTTGTTAATTGATAGTGAGAATAGTACGACGCTTCAACGTATGAAAGAACTGACGAATGTAAT
>CAXITT010000307.1:423675-469264 GCA_964033795.1 Lymnaea stagnalis | reverse complement strand
CATCTCTCACCTGTAATAATGTTAGATAGTTTTGTGTTTCTATAGTGATGACCATTGGTTTTATTTAAAAATACACCTTTTTGATGATATGATTTGGATTAACTTAGTTATAGTTTCAAATTCAGTAAGGATATTGATTGATTTGCACTGATTTTTTAGATAAAAATATAATTATTTTTATTGGTTTGAAAAATGAAAATTAATGTTGACATTCAATTTATATGGTCTGATTTTTTTTTGTCGTACATGAATTTTTAACTCTTGAATTGCATTTAAAATTATGTACGAAGGATTGTTTATTTTATTGCAGTATATCATGAATCTGTTTGATTTTCAGTGATACCTAAATAATGTTTTTTGATAAAGACCATTCATATGGCTGAAGGGTTCTTCTTGATGTAAATCATGTAAATTTTGTATGTCTGGTGACGATTTCACTCCCTGAGTAAAATCTGAAATGAAAGAGTGGGGATATGTCGAGTATGAGCGTTCATTAGTAATTGTTGCGACTCAATATTATGTTCATTAGTTGTTGAACGCTTTTCCCGCGCTTGTCTATTATGGTTAGTGAACGCTCTTCCCGCCATTGTCTCTATGACGTATTTTTATGCTGAGTCGTGACGTATTGTCTATGCAGTGTTGTGACGTATGTTTTAGTCGTGCGGCAGTCTTGAGTGGAACCTTGGAGTGATAGGATGTTTATTATATTTACTTAGATATTAAAGTTATAGTTATTATGGAAAGGAGTTGAGTTTGTTAATTGATAGTGAGAATAGTACGACGCTTCAACGTATGAAAGAACTGACGAATGTAATCAATCCAAGAAGACGTGTAGGAGTTGACATTCAGTTAGATAGGAAGGGCAGGAATCCGAGAAAAAGTTTTGACAGAGAACAGACAGCTTGTAGTGTAGTCCCTGCGTGCCTATATAGGGAGCCAATGTAGTGAGTGGAGTAGTGGAGTGACGTGATCGCGTTGTTTTGCCTTAAGAACAAGCCTAGCAGCAGAGTTTTGAACTTTCTGCAGTTTTTCTATGAAATGTTTCGGTGAACCTGACAGAAGTGAGTTGCAATAGTCAAGACGAGAGAGAACAAGAGCAGAGACTAGAGTTTTTGTTGCGCTAATTGTGAGGTAGTGGCGGATGGAGCTGATCTGACGGATAGCGGTGTATGCCGAACGACAAATGTGAGAGATATATTTATCGAAAGACATGTTGTTAGAAAGAATATAACCAAGATTCCTAGCAGAGGGTGTAAACTGTATGTCGGAGTTACCTACTTGAAATGACGTGGGAAGAGTTGAGGTAGAGGATGATTTGTGATTGTAAATGAGGATTGCTTCTGTTTTGTCATCATTAAGCTTCAACTTGCTGAGTGTCATCCAAGACTTGACATCATCAATGCACCCCCGCAAAGTCTGGACAGCGGAATCGACAAGAGATGGATGGGTATGCATGTATAGCTGCGTATCATCTGCAAATGACTGGTTCTCAACAGCATGCCTCCCGAGCAAGAGGAGTAGTGGTCTGGTATACATTATGAATAGAACCGGACCCAAAACGGACCCCTGTGGCACTCCGTACACCAAATCAGCACTGCCGGAGAGACAGCCATCGACAGAGACCATTTGCGTTCTATCAGAGAGGTAGGACCTAAACCAAGCCAAAACTGAACAAGAAATTCCAAAGTAGTTTTTAAGGGTTTTGAAAAGGATTTCATGGTCAACAGTGTCAAAGGCCGCACTGAGGTCTAAGAGGATCAGAATGGAGACATTACCGCTGTCCATTGCACGCAAGAGATCATTACTGACTCTCAAGAGGGCTGTCTCCGTGCTATGGAAATGTCTATAGGCCGACTGATTAGAACTGAGAAGAGAGTGGTCATTTAAGTAAGCAAAAAGTTGTTTTAGGACTAGTTTTTCAATAACTTTAGATAAAAATATTAAGTTAGATACAGGTCTATAGTTTTTTAAAATTATTTTCATCCAGACCGGGCTTCTTAAGCAATGGTTTGATGACAGCTGATTTGCAAAGAGGCGGAACAGTGCCAGAATATAAGCTTTCATTTATGTTACGCACTGACTTGTATTGGGAGAAATTAATCTCCTATTTTAATTTTAATTGGCTCGTTGTAAACAGTGCCTAACAAAGGACGATACCATAGAATCAACAATATTAAAGATACGACCCAAAACAGTTTCTAGTTACAATTAATTAAGATTTATTATGTCTTAAGATAATTACAAAATAAAATAAAATAAAATTACAATCTTCAACTTACAGTATGGCAGATGTCGTACCGGTACACAGTTAATACAATTAGAAATAATGATGCCAATAAATAATGCGAAATAAACACATATAAGTAGGAGCACACAAATACACAAAGAATAAAACACGCCTCGTAATGTTAAGAAAATCTATGTGAAAAATCTCCGTCCCCTCGTGCCTGTCAATCTCTTATATATATGTAGAGTAAGATGCTTCGAGAAGGGCTTATGACGTGTTGTTTACATATCTCGGGTTAAGGAGTATATTCCAGAAATTACCCGAAAACAATCTACCCAATGCGTAATTGGAAGCCGACTGTAAACAAGATACTTCAAAGACCTAAGCCACACCCCTTTGTGAACACAGCGTCTCATGCGGGGTCAATCAGAGGGCACGCACGAGAAAATATGATGTAAACAAGCTCTCTGTAACACCTCTCCTCTTAAAAGAAAAAAATTTCATTGTTCAAAAATGGAATTCTTTTTCCATTAAAATTGAAGAAAATACATTTCTTACTCTCAAAATATTAGACAAAAAACTTCTTAACAGCTTATAAACAATAACATAAGTGAAAATTAATTTCTGAACAAAGTATCTGCAATGACATTGTCTTTGCCTTTAATATGTTTGATGTCCAAATTATATTCTTGTAAAAATAGGCTCCATCTTAACAATCTTTGATTTTTGGAGACCATCTTATTCAAAAATGTTAAAGGATTGTGATCAGTAAAAACAAGTACTGAATGTAAAGAACAACTGACATAAAAATCAAATTGTTGGAGAGCAAGAATTAAACCTAAACATTCTTTTTCTACAGTGGAATAGTTTTTCTGATGTGAGTTAAATTTCTTTGAGAAATAAGAGACAGGATGATCTACATTGTGGTCATCTTCTTGAAAAAGAACTGCACCAATGCCAACATCACTGGCATCTACAGCTAATTTAAACTGTTTGTTAAAGTCTGGTGCAATGAGAACAGGAGCATTAGCAAGTATATTTTTAATGTTTTCGAATGCTTCCTGACAAGCATCTGACCAATGAAATTTTGCATTTTTCTTTAACATATTACTTAAAGGAGAAGCAATAACTGAGAAATTTTTGCAAAATTTTCTATAATAACCTGCCATTCCCAAAAATCTCATTAACTGTTTTCTAGTAGTGGGTGGTGGAAGTGATACAATAGCATTTATCTTAGCTTGAACAGGCTTTACATGACCTTGACCCACTATGTGACCTAAATATTCCACAGTTGCATGACAAAATTCACATTTATTTAAATTTACAGTTACATTTGCCTGCAAAAATTTTTTAAACAGAGATCTTAATTGGTTTACATGAGTTGAAAAATCTTGACTGTAAATAATTACATCATCAATATAGGCGCTGCAATTTTCCTGGTCAGCAATAATGTTATTTACAAGACGTTGGAATGTAGCTGGGGCATTTTTCATTCCAAACGGCATTACTTTATATTGATATAAACCATCTGGAGTACAAAAAGCAGAGATTTCTTTTGCTCTGTCAGATAGAGGAACCTGCCAATAACCTGATAGTAAGTCTATCTTGGTTACATATTTGGCATCACCTATTCGATCTATAAGATCGTCTATCCTTGGAATCGGAAAGGAATCAGTCTTTGTAAATGCATTCACTTTCCTGAAGTCAGTACAAAACCTGTAACTTTTGTCAGGCTTTGGGACTAAAATACATGGTGAACTCCAGTTACTAGAGCTTGGTTCAATTATATCATTTTCAAGCATGAACTTCTTTTCAGACCGGATAATTTCAAGTTTTACGGATTGACCCTATAAGGGTGTTGCTTGACCGGAACTGCATTGCCAATGTCAACATCATGTACAGCAATGTTGGTTTTATTAGGCACATCAGGGAAGAGTAAAACAAAATCTGCAATAACAGACTAACAACATCCTTCTCTGACAATGACAAATGTCCTAGTTTCTTACCTAAGTTGGCCAATATTTCTGAATTTTTAAGTTTGCAATTACCAACTTTTTCTGGGACACTATCAAAGATTTCAGTAACATTTTCTTTAAGTACTGAAGTTACAGTTGAAATTTTGTTAACATTAGTTTCTGAGGATGGACAATAATCATCACATTTTCTATCAACATATTCTTTTAACATGTTAATGTGACATAACTGTTTCTTTCTTTTACGATCTGGTGTTAACACAATGTAATTTAAATCAATTATTTTGGACTCAACAACATAAGGACCAAAATATCTACCTTGTAGTATCCTTGTAGCTTGTAGCTTGCCCTGGTATCGGCAAAAGCACAAGTACTTTGTCCCCTGAAGCAAACTGTCTGCATTTTTACTTTTTGTCATACCAAACTTTCATTTTGGATTGTGAATCTTTTAAATGTGATTTAGCCAAATTAACGGCATTAAAAAGTTTAGTTTTAAATTTTTGGACATAGTCAAAAAGTCCTTCCGTGGGTGTCAGTGACATCCACGTGTCTTTTAAAAGTTTAAGGGGACCGCGAACCGTGTGGCCAAACACCAGTTCGAAGGGGCTGAATCCAAGTGATTCTTGAACTGCTTCTCTTGCGGCGAACAGTAGCATGTTGATGCCTTCATCCCAGTCTTTCTCTTGTTCTAGGCAGTAGGTTCTCATCATGTTCTTCAACGTCTGATGGAATCGCTCAAGTGCTCCCTGTGACTCAGGATGATATGCACTCGACAAGCAGTGTTCTATGCCCAACTGGTTCATCACTTGTTTGAATATTCCAGCCTTGAAGTTGGTTCCTTGGTCAGACTGTACAGACTTCGGAAGACCAAACAATGTAAAAAACTTCGTCAAGGCTTTGACGATGTTCGGAGTCTTGATATTGCGAAGAGGAATAGCTTCTGGGAATCTTGTTGACGCACACATGATTGTCAGCAAGTATTGGTGACCTGATTTTGTCTTTGGCAGAGGTCCAACGCAGTCTATAATAACGCGACTGAAAGGTTCTTCGAATGCTGGAATGGGTTGAAGAGGAGCTGCTGGTATCTTCTGATTTGGTTTCCCTACCACCTGACAAGTATGACATGATCTGCAGTAGTCAACCACATCTTTCTTGATTTTGGGCCAAAAGAAGTGCGACGTGATTTTGTGATATGTCTTCTTTACTCCCATATGGCCTGAAAGATGTGAGTCATGGGCTAAGTTCAGGACTTCGTTCCGGAATGGGGTAGGAACTACTATTTGATGAACTATCCTCCATTCTTCGTCAGCATTTGCGTCTGGAGGTCACCATTTTCTCAAAAGTATGTCATCTTGAAGGTAATAACATATAGGAAATTGGTCAGCTTCTTCTTGGGTCAAAGCGTTCTCTCGAAGTTTGACTATTTCTGGATCACTCTTCTGTTCTTCAATAAGTTGCATTCGAGTTGGAGTCTTGTAAATACTAGCCTCTTCATTTAGACTGGCGAAAAATGTTTTTCCAAGGTCAATTTCAGGAATAATTTTATTGCTTTTTTGTGAAATCTCTTTTGTGGAGATCTTGGAACTCATGGCCCTTGTCACAGCACATGCTGGATACAATTCTTAATCTTCTTCCTGATTTTCATTTAAACAAGGTTCATGAGTAACGATGGGTTCGGCTATTACCTTCCCACCAGCTAAGTCATTGCCTAGCAGCAACGAGATGCCGTCCAATGGTAATGTTGGTCGGACACCCACAACCACAGGTCCGGAGACTAAGTCTGATTTTAGGTTGATGAGATGTAAAGGTACATCTATGCATCCCAGCTCTACACCTCGTAACAGGATGTTGCTCCCAGTAGCAGTAGATTCAGATAGGGGAAGTATACCCTCAAGTAGCAAGGACTGTGAAGCACCTGTATCTCGTAAAATTTTGATTGGTTGTAGACTGGACAAATCACCTGGCAGTGATACGAATCCTTCCGATATGAAAGGCATGAAGTCTTGTAAGACATCAGTATTTTCTGATGTAGAATTTTGGACCTTGGTAGGTAAACTCTTGTTGGAGTCTTGAGAACATTCGGCTAGGGTAGAGGAAGTAAAACTCTGGGTAGAGTCGTCAAAACGTGCACACAAGTCCTCAGTAAGACGCCCTCTGGAGGTAGACCTCTTCTTGGAGCAAAAGGATCTTGGCGACAAGCTCATAAAACTCGCAGTTGAAGCAGGAACTTGGCTGGAGTCAGTAAAACTAGCCTTATTGTTCATAAAGGAACTCTTTGATGAGTCGTGACAAACCTCTTTGAAGTTTGTATGGACATCTGGAGAGCAAAAACTCTTAAATTTTGAGAATGTGTTTCCAGATGTATGACGAGACGTACAAGCGGAGATTTTGTGTTGTGTACCAGGATGTGTGGTCTTCTCAGTTTTCTTCTTGAGTTTCCAGCAATCATCCCTCGTATGTCCTTCCTTTTTACAGTAGGCACATGTGTCCTTTGCACTTGTTTCTTTCGTACCGGGCTTGAATGGTTTTTGTGGAGGTTTACTGTAAGTTGATGTTGTTATCTTATTGTGCCTGTCATTTTTGGTGTCAGATGGATTCTTGGAAAGTTGATGTGAGATGGTGAAGTCGTCGGCTAAAACTGCTGCCGTATGTTCGTCACCTTCGCCACGGTCTGCAATATGTATTCGCACCTCAGTACGAACACAGTTCTTGAACTCCTCCATCAGAATGAGGCTCTTGAATTTCTTGAAGTCTGTGTCGGTGTTGGTTGCGTGCAGCCACTTGTCCAGGAGCCGTTCCTTTTCCCGGAGGAGCTCAACATGAGTCTGGCCATCACGTTTCCACAGTTCCCTAAACTTTTTACGGTATGCTTCGGGGACACATTCATAAGCCTTAAGTATTAATGATTTTACTAGGTTATAGTCCCCGCGCTTTTCCGCATTCAGGGACACAAAGACTTCGGATGCCCTTCCGGTCAAAGCTGGTTGAAGTAAGGTGGACCACATAGTTTCAGGAATTTAAAAATTTTGTGCAGTTATCTCAAACTGCGCAAAATATTGGTCAACCTCTTTTTCTGAAAATTTAGGGATTACTTTTGCAAATTTAATTGCATCGCAACCCTGACCGGCTGGAGCCGTGATTCTATTTTCCATTGCTCCCACATTGGCTGTTATTTCCACTTCTTTTAATTTGATTTGCAGCTCTTTCTGTGCTTCTAGTTCAAGCTGTTTAAGCTCTCGTTCTTTTTATCTCTGTGCATCTAGTTCCATCTGTTTGAGCTTTAGTTGGAGCTCCATACTTGGATCATTCGGTTGTGTGACTGAGGCCAGTTCGTCCTCCGACAACACCTCTTCATCCACTAAGTGGATTATGATCATATCTCGTATGGTCTTTTTTACAGCTGAATGAGCTACATTTATTCCTAGACCTTTAGCAATGGAAAATAGCTCCTTCCTAGAACATTTGTCTAATGCCTCTACTGATGGGTTTTCAACATCAAAATCCATTTTTTACACAGGCAAAATACAACACTTTATATAAAAAAAAATAAGCTTAGTGCACACACTAATGTAATTGAATTTAAAGAAAAATTGTAACCAGCTCTGTTGTTGGTATCGTAAAATGGTATGGTATAATCAAATTTAGCTTGATTATATTAAAGTAAACAGTGGGTCAAAGTCCACAGAAAAACACTCAATTTATCATTGGTGTAATACAAATTATGGATTAAAATTATACTCGAAAAAACCCACAATTTGTTAAAATTGGGGACTAATGAGAATAAAATGTGGATTCCGTTATCCCCGGAAGAGCCCACAATTTGTTAAAATTGGGGTCTAATATGAGAAATAATAATAATATTATGAATTCAGTATTATCGCGGACGAGCAGCCCAATTTGTTAGAATTAGGGTCTTGAGAGAAATAATAATATGGCGTCCGCTATATCCCGGACAAGCCCCCAATTTGTTACGCACTGACTTGTATTGGGAGAAATTAATCTCCTATTTTAATTTTAATTGGCTCGTTGCCTAACAAAGGACGATACAATAGAATCAACAATATTAAAGATACGACCCAAAACAGTTTCTAGTTACAATTAATAAGATTTATTATGTCTTAAGATAATTACAAAAGAAAAGAAAATATAATTACAATCTTCAACTTACATATGGTAGATCTTGTACCGGTACACAGTTAACACAGTTAGAATAATGTGCTAATAAATAATGCGAAATAAACACATATGAGCACACAAATACACAAAGAATAAAACACGCCTCGTGATGTTAAGAAAGTCTATCTGAAATCTCAATCCCTTCTTATCTGTCAATCCTTTATATACATGTAGTGTAAGACGCTTCCAGACGGACCTATGACGTGTTGTTTACATATCTCGGGTTAAGGAGTACATTCGAGAAGTTACCCGGAGACATTCTACCCAATGCGTAATTGGAAGCCAATTGTAAACAACCTTTACTGTCTGCTAGGAGTGTTCTACGAGGTCGAGGAAAGTTCACGCACAGGAAATTGTGCTACATGACAATTTATTATGAGGGTTATCGTTGGGAGCAAGATATCTAATGACTCAACAAACATGGGGGTTGGGAATGGATCCAAAGAACATGACGTATGTTTAGATTTTAAAATTATTCTTTTGACCTCAAGTTCTGAAACAGGTTTAAATATATTGAAATGTGAAGTAAGACAAGGGAAAGGAGGCAATTCAAGGGGTGGGGCATCAAGACGATCAAGCTCAGCGCGAATGCCAGCTACTTTGCTTGTAAAGAAATCACAGAAAATATCTGGTTGGTGGGTCAGGGGAAACACCGAAGGAAGCGCAGTTCCTTTGTTACTCCCCCTAAGGTCACCACAAACATCAAACATTTGCCTGCTGGTTTTACCCATAGTTATCTTCTGGCTAAAATACGAAGTCTTAGCACGACAAACAATCTGATTGACACGCTTCTTGGCAGCGGAAAATATCTGCTTAAAAACCACAAGACCTGACCTCAACCACTTCTTTTCTGCACTACGGCGCTCTTTCTTGGCTTTGCGTAGTTCCTCCCTTATGGTCGCATACCAGGGAGATGACCGCTTTAAACTAAAATTGTGGCGGGTGACAGGGGCGTGCCGGTCAAGCACAACGCGCAATTCACGGTCTAATGATTCCAATGTAGGGCAGAGGGCAGGGGACACTTCTACACTTAGGTCATGCTTAAAGGCATCCCTGTTTATAGTTCGCAGACTGCGCACCTCCCTAAACTAAGCGAGAGGGTTGGGGGCACTGACACTAAGTTCACAAATAACACAGAAGTGGTCAGAGGACAGCTCTTGCGTGATTGAAGTAGATCTAACTACACCATCTTGAGGCCTATGTAGCACCCAGTCAAGCCACGCCCATCCATGAACGTAGCGTCTCATGTGGGGCCAACCAGAGTGCACGCACGAGGAAAGTGTTGTAAACAAGCTCTACATAACAATGTAAAGAAAATATGAGTTGTTAACAAAATTACATTATATATTTATTAATGTGTGATTTTATCTGAAAGAAATCGTATAAAAATAAAATAGAAATGTCCCAATATTCATTGATTGATTTTATTGTTTATTTGGAATCTCAAAATACTTGACAGATGAATTACAGAGTGCCTCGTAGATAAACCTTAACAAAACCTTCTTTTAACCAAGCCACATCATTTACTTTAAATTGAGCAACAAAAACTCTTACCAAAAAAAATATTTTTTTATAGGGTTCGCATGATAATAGAAATGCTAATTCATATATTTACTATATATATATATATATATATATATATATACACGGTAAGCCAATAAAAGTGAGAACATCTCGTAGCATATGAGTTATTTCAAAACTCAAATATTTAAATATTTACTCTAACCAATTTTCTAAAGATATTGAAAGAACATGCAGAAAATTAGCTGGACTGGTCTAAATTACAAAAACGTTAAGCAAAAACATTAAAAGATGCATTACAGTATAAAAAAAAATGCTTAAATCACATTTTATGAGATGTTCTCACTTTTATTGGCCCACCCTGCATATACGCACACACACACAAGCCTCTCTTATTCAGGAAACTTTGTTACTAAAGTAGCACTTGACTTCCCCACCGGAGATATGCCTGAAAAAAACCTACATGGAGTGGTCAGTATTTGACAAATTTGATGTTTTGAAATTCAAAGCTAAATGGGACTTCCTAGAACCTCTTACAATACTCTCACTAAGCCTTCAACTGTTTCTTACGACCTGTGAGTCTGTGGCTTCATGTGAGCGGAGCTTTCCAAAACTAAGGCTTACTTATCAAGAACTATTTAAGATTCAACATTTATTTAGGCATTTTTATATAGTGCTTATCATGAAGCTCTAAGCGCTTTACAATTATTAAAACATGTAAACTAAGTAAATACAAATGAGACACTAGGATAGTAACTACTATTCTATAGAAACAATGAAAATGGCTATAAAACGAAGACACTTTGACACTTCAGGATCAACCCGAAACAGAAAATGAGGTAGGGCAAGGAGGGTGCATCACAGGTCATAGGCGGACCTAAATAGATGAGTTTTAAGGGACTTTTTGAAAATAGACGAGGTTTCACTATGACGTATATGGAAGGGGAGCTGGTTCCAGAACGTGGGCCCATGAAAGCAGAAGGAGCGTTCACCGATGGTCTTAGTTTTAGTTCTTGGGATTTAGAGGGTTCTACTGTCAATGGAAGAACGTAGTTGTCTTGTGGGGATGTAAGGAAGGACAGTCAACTTTTCTGATCTGGGTCTACTATCATCTGAAAGTGATACGGTGAAGGATATTGATTTTGATTAAGTGATTGACACTTTTGCGGCTTTGAAGACCAAGAACTGAAAATGTTTAATAAAGTAAAGTTAATGTAAAATTAACTATAACTTAACGTTGCTACAGTTAAATTTTTTTTACCTCCTGACTTTTAATGAATTTGCTTTTGTTCTTCTCATTCTTATACTGTGGACTTATTTCAACAATAAGAAATCCATCGTAGAAGTCGGGGAAGGGGGGGGTGACACCACGAGTTTACTGTACCGGGTGACACCAGCCCTAGCTACGTCACTGCTTATTTGCGGCATTACGATTTCGTCAATTTGGAGTTGGCTGCACCAAATCAGACAGCGCCCCGGAAGTCGTCACACATTTTAGTTACTCTATTATTATTATACTCTTAGTGCAAGGGTCGGGAGCCTATGGCTCACGAGCCAGATGTGGCTCTATTGATGGCTGCATCTGGCTTGGAAACAAATGTTCGATTATAAAGAAAATTGTTTCTTTAGACTCCTTTGATTAGCAACAGCAGAACAGTGTTATTAAAAAGAATTCAGAGACATAATTATTGCATTTTTAGTGTTGAAATTACACAAAATGCACACATTTGCTTGAATTTTTAGTTTTGAACATAATGTATGGCTCTCACAGAATAAATTTTCAAAATATGTGGTGTCCATGGCTCTCTCAGACAAAAAGGTTCCCGACCCCTGCTCTAGTGGCTCCACTAATGACATAAAGTAAAGCTTTGTGGGATGATTTTTATCCCCTTCCCCCATCGTTTCAAATGTATCTCATTTTTATAACGCCGTAACAAATTCGTGAAGCCCCCCCCCCCCCCCCCCCACCAGACCCAAACATGTGAGACACATCATCATGTATAATTTTATGTTTGTCCTCTGAAAAAAATATACAGAGATTAATAGTGGGTTAAATTAAAGATGAAATTAAATTGATTATTTTACAAGCAAACAATTTATCAGAGAAAAATGCGGCTAAATCTGAGGACGGCTGCCACGACGTCATTTGTGTGTTTATTATAGTTGCAGTGAATTAGGGTTTAGGCTAGGTTGAGGGATCGATTTAGGGTTCAGGTTAGGCATAGGGATCGATTTAGGGATACATTCCTGAAATTCGATAAAATAGTGGCAGTCCTCCTCGTAAATTACCAAAAAATGCTTGTCCAGAGTAAAGCTTTGTACTGCTCACGTCGGGATTCGCATGTACCATAATTTAAATTGCATAAACATTAATATATCTTAAATCTATTTATAAAAGGTGATGATCAAATAAACTTCCGGGTCACATTGGGCTCATATGACTTTTTGTTTGGAATTGATGTGTAATTCTTGACCGGTCTCAAATTACTGCAAACTACCGACTTGGAATTTAATTAATGCATTAATGTTGACATGTTTTTCAACGCCGAAGATGATGAACAAGACTTTATGTCTCCCGGAGGGTACGTAGAATAGTATGTCTATATAAATTAAACTCAGATTTCCTATTTTGTCTGTCACTTGATGAATGAAACTGTAAGTTAATGAAAGTGGGAGTGTCCAGAACTTGAAATGCTCGATTTATTATTTAGCTTTTAATATCGTAAAATTAGTTTTTTTTCGCAATCAAGTATAAAAATATTTTGAAACTCCTTTAGGCATAGCGCAGGTCCAGGTTGATTAATCAAGAATATAAATTAATATTTTTAATCTTTAACAATTTATAATTTATTATTAATTTTTCATTCAAATTTAAATTAAATTATTCAAATTCAATGCATAATAATAATAATAATAATATCATTTAATGTATTTATATAATATTATTATTATATGCAATCATTAATTAATTAATTGAAAGTTAATGAGATGCAGATACTGGTAACACTGGGCTGGTTACCTTTGGAGGAACGATGACGATTATCCAGGCTCTCCATTCTGTTCAAGATAAAAAAATGTGCTGGCCCACTACTCCAGCATAAAATGGAAACTTGTCCCTCTCCCCCCTAGACAGCGACAAGGCCATGACAGGCAGTTCTGGCTTATAACATCAAGAATATAGTACTGGAACTGCTCATTCCTGCCAAAGACAATCTGGGACTGGAACATGCTTCCAAAAGGAACATTTGAGGCGACAAACTTGACACATTTGCATCTATTGAATTGCCTCCTGCCTTTCAACCCCCAGTTCCTGCAACCACTGAAAAAATCCTTTTCAGTACTAAGCAAAGAAACATCGAAAACCCCCTCTAAATAAAAGCCAGAATGATCAATAAATTGATCATGGCCATGGGCTCTCAAGATGTAGAAGAAGATCAGAATATTAGATTAAAATATTCGTTTTTAGGCTCATGTCATTGTATTTCTATTATTTAATAGGTGAGCATTGAGCTCTTTACCTCGAGAACTGGTGAATAAAATATAATTATAGTTCATTATTAATTTATTTAAGTGATTGGTTGGGGTGAGTTGAACGCTTTGAATGAATGCGGCTAATGTCTGTTCAGCATGACATTTTGAATTTCTATGTAGGATCCTTTCCTTTTGTTTTTTCTTGGATTGTTACTAGAGACTAGAGTTAACTTTTAAATAGGCAGATGGAATTCCAACTGGACTGGTATGGGGAGAAAGTTATATCAACAGAATTGTCACCCACATAGACAAAGTCATACTCAAACTCATGCACATAATTTAATAATTTAGTGCAGTCATTTACTTAATGTAATATAGGCCTACTATATTTATATGTTTAACACCAGTTTTGATCCCATGATTTTTTTCAAAATAAGCAGGACTGTAAGAAGATAGGATATTGTTGATATGATGAAAGACAGATGATAGATCAAGTACTATCTCAAAAAATTTTCAGGATTTTAAAGGATTTTTAATTTTCTGAAAGATGAATAATATGTGGTGAGAACAGGATGTTATCTTTTCAAGATGAGATGAATGGTAACTTGTAAATTGTTGCTGCCTGTGGACTTGTAGTAAGCAAATGTGGAGAGCCATGATAAGTTAAGTTAAAAAAAAACAACTTAATAACAGCAATCAAATTAATATTTAAGTAAAATACATTTTGACAGATCCAAACTTGCAAGTCTGTTTGGAATGGACAAAGCTACTGGCCAGAAAGGAAATGAGACATTAACTTATACAGCTCCAAAACAGCCGAAGAAAAAAGGTTGATTTTTATTCAAACTTTTTTTAACCTTGACTCTATACATTTACATTTTTTGTGTTTTAGTCCTCTGCTATGGTGTCATTTCAGTGTCTTAATATTTAAAATGGTAGATACTGTTCCTGCTTTATCCAATTAAAATCATTTTGTTGAAGTAGTGAATACTTTACAATGACACCAGATACTTATTAACTGTGCCCTGAAAATGTTGCTAGAGAATGACAGAGACCTGTGTAAATATGTAGGTTTATATAATTAGTTGATCTATTTGTCCAGCTTTATTTGCTGCAAATTTGTTTCGCCTCATTAATAAATAAAATATGCTTTATAATTAGAAGTTTTAATCTGATCTTCTTTAAAGCATGTTATGGATTAATATTTTTGCAAGAGCTTATACAATTTTGAAAAAAAAAATTATTTCAAATCCATCAACTTTATTTTGATCTATTCATTAAATCAAATATTTTCAGATTTTTAAGTAGTGTGCATTAAATATTTATTTTTCTTAATGTTCATCATCGCCATTTTAAATTACTAACCAAATTATTTTGTTCTCTTTTTAGAGGCAGTCCCTGAAGGGGGAGGCCCAACTGTTATTGTAGCCAGCGTCATTCATGCTTACAAATAGTGAGTTAAAGTATTAGGATAATTATGGAGCTGTTAAATTATTAGGATAATTATGGAGCTGTTAAATTATTAGGATAATTATGGAGCTGTTAAATTATTAGGATAATTATGGAGCTGTTAAATTATTAGGATAATTATGGAGCTATAAATTGTCAATATTTTCTGGGTCTGACTGTATAGAATAGTGAATATATTATGATACAGTTTTAGTAAGTGGATTTAGTTTCAAAATAATTTTTGTTCCATTACATGGACTTAAAGACTCTTAATATGAATATTGCTTGTTGTTGTTGTTCGTCCGTTGAGGATTGACGAGGACCATCGAGTCGTCTGGTGACTGATGACTTGCACTGGTGACTTTTGTTTAAAGTGAGGAAGAGTTCCGCGGCGTCAACCTCACTCTCTCGTCCGGGCCCATCATAAACAGTGGCAAGACTCTACATCAAGATGACCAGGGATGAGTACGGTTGCAGGAATTGTCATTGCATGCGCGTTACGGGACTCCAACTCCGGGTTTGAATTTGGAGTTTCCTTCTCTTAGATGAGTTGCCGACCAAGGTTAACGAGTCTCATCCACCTGGGATGATGTATTTGCTTGACTGGCCTTTGGCTGGAATTGAACTCCAAAACAACTTGAGGTTTGTTTAGTTTAGACCATTCGGCCACCCAGTTCCCATGCAGTGAATGACCATGACGTTCCACGTATCTGGCCATGCTCTTAGCGATTCACATCACTGTGCTGTCTCCGCCTTTTGTCCGTTGACCAAGTAGTGGTTCTTCCACACAATTTGCAGGATTCAGTCTTTACATGCTACTGTGTTTCCAAGAAACTGTAACATGCACAGCGACCACAACCCAGACAACGATTCCAGGCATAGAACCTTCGGAATGAATATTGCTATTATAGCACTTGTTCAAATGTATAATTCAATATTAACTGTTTTAAAAAAAAATGGTCTTAAAATCTTGTTTGCTGCTTTGCTTTCAGTTTGGAAGGGAAATATGCTTCTCAGGGGAAACTAGGAGCAGCCTTATTGGGAAATCAGGCAAATAAAGATGTAAGTTTTTGATTCGTTGTGTGTAAATATTGATTTATACCAACACACACACCTACATAAGTTAGTTGAGATTTTTTGTTCCTTTGTCTGCAAAAATGACCCAGGCTTGAATAGTAGTAGTAGCCTGGACTTGAGCTGTAACTTGTTTAAAGTGAGGGAGAGTTTCTCAATCTGTCAGCCTCACTCTCTTGTCCTTTCCTATTTAATCCAATGGCAAGACTTGCTCAAGATGACTGGAAATAGACCAGGATGCAGTAGATGACCAACAGTGTGTCTACTTAGTGGATACTATTTGTATATAAAAGTATCAAAATACATAATTCTCTATGTAACAATGTCATTAATGCTAGCAGATGGTGATGATTTCACTAAATAAAATTCCATATAACTGCACTAAATGAGATTCTTAAAAATAATGCAAATGCGCTTTGTGCATTAATATTTAAAAAAATTTTTTTATGGAGATAGTCTAAATTTAAATATGTTGTAATAAATCTGTTTTATTTAAGGGGGTGGGACACTAGCATATTAATATAGTTCAGGGCTGTGACAAAAGTGTACGAGGGGGGGGAGCACTAATTGGGAGTCATATAAAGTGCGTTACTTGAATGCATATTTTGTCAAGTAACTATAGTAGTTAGAAAGTTCACACATTTGTTTTCTAAATTTCAAGAGATGTGTTAACTTTATGTATTGGAAAAAAATCTTATTCATGACATAGCTTTCTGCTGGATGTAATGTGTATGAATGAGAAAATAATTATAAATCACTTGCCATTTAGCATGAAAATTTAAAAGAGTCTTTTTGCTTATATGGTACCAATTTAAATTTTTTATTTAACCATTTTTAGTATCGGATTTTGCTGTATGTCAATCAACAAAAACAAGTCACCAATGCAAAAATCACCCTAAATTTTGCATTCAATGTAAGGAAGTATTCATTTTAAATTTGAAAAAATGTAAAGGCTCTTTAAGTAAGAAGTTAACATTTAATAGCAATTTAAATTTAGGCCTTTTTTTCTAAAACTTTATTTTGCTTAACATAAAAGTGTAACTTTCTGTGTAATGAGTAAAAATATTAAAATGTTCAACATATTTCATATATTCATATGTTTTATAAATGAAATAACTATTATCACCTCCAGGTTTAAAAAAACAACTTAACTGTTTCCACTCAAGATTAATCACAATAACTCATATCACCTTCTTATACCGGTACATTAAAGTAAATATTATTACCTTCAGATACAACAAAACAACTATGCCAGCTTTTACGATGATGCTAGACACATGTGGTCTGTCATGTTTGAGTCACCTGAAGCTGCTGAGAAATTTGCCAAGGAGGTGAATATTTTTACATTTATTATTTATGTTGCACATAAAAATGCTATTTATGTAAATTATGTCTTGCCTATAACATTCTCTCTTTAAAAAAAATTAAATCAGTTAGTTGGTTTTGTAGGAAATTCAATTAAAGTGAACATTTTGTGATCAAATATTAATTTGTTTATAATTTCATTGTAAAGACAGAATGTTAATTTGAATTAATTTCTAAGAAGTATGGCTGTGAATAACGTAAATAATTTTGCCCCCCTAAAAATCAGCAACTGTTTCTTTTCTGCCCATACCTTTTTATCGTCCCCCCCCTCTCTTGATCCAGCAGCCAGAGACATGTGCCCTTTTGATTGAAGCTTTGCTAAAAATTTTAACATTCTCCACTGCTAGTTTAGTCTGTACATGGTTAGCTATCATTAATTATTCAGTTGTAAACTTGCTCAAATTAAACTAGATTTTAATGAAAGCTCTGTGTCTGACTACCAGGTAGCCATCGCCAAAGCCAATTCTGTGACTGGGTCACTCACAGATTTGATCCAACAAGACCTGTCGGTAGGAGATGGTGGTGTGCTGGAGTCGGGGGACTCGGTGGAGGTCAAGTACACAGGATGGCTCTTCATAAATGGAATTCTGGGAAAAGTAGGTCACATTTCATAAATATTGTAATCTATGCTTAATTGGTGGAAAAGCTATTTCATTTTCTAGTTGGTTAATTCATATATAGTCAAGATTAGATATTGACACATCTATAGTCAAGATTAGATATTGACACAGCTATAGTCAAGATTAGATATTGACACAGCTATAGTCAAGATTAGATATTAGATATAGAGTTGCTTGAATAGACAATTTACAATCAGTGCTTGAAAAAACCCTTATGTAAAATAAGTGATAAATTAAAAGTTCAAACAAATTATAACTTTTTCTTTTCTCAGGTGTTTGACCAATCACAACAAGAGAACTATTTCCGTTTTAAGGTCAGCAAAGGAAGAGTCATTAAGGTAATTCTAGTCTTGTTTTCTTTAAGGTAGATTCTATAAAGTAATTCTAATCAAATCCAAAGGGTAGAGGCATTAGGATAATTCTAGTTTTATTATTTTAACCAGAAGAGTGATGTAACTCTAGTTGTTCAAAGGGTACAGGAACTTAAAAGATCCTTAGCTGAAAGTTCATTCTTGAACAAGGCTACTCTTTTGACGTGCATAATTAAAAAAATTGGAATTACTTTAATATATTGTGCTCAGTAACTGTGGTGCATATAAAAATATCTTATTTTTAGAATGATAGTAGTGGCAGGAATGGTCTAGAACAGTGATGGTAAAACCTTTTAGATACAGAGTGCTTAAACTGTAACCCAAAATCCACTTATATCTATTGCAAAGGGCCAAAACTGCAATTAAACCTCTCATTCTTATGTGCCCAAATAGAGGGCTCTGCATGCCAATGTTCTAGTGCCCAAATAGAGGGCTCTGCATGCCAATGTTCTAGTGCCCATATAGAGGGCTCTGCATGCCAATGTTCTAGAATATGAGTTAAAAAGAAAAAAAGACATACCCTATTGATAATATTTTGCCTGCTGATGAAGTGAATATAATTGAAATGTTTATAATTTTTTAATAACTTACAGTTAATGAGATGTATTTAATTCCAGGGTTGGGACCAAGGTATGTTGGGAATGAAAAAGGGAGCAAAGCGACTGCTCATCATCCCACCGTCATTGGGTTATGGTTCACAAGGAGCAGGGGAGAGAGTACCTCCTGATTCAACTTTAGTCTTTGAGGTTCAAGTTATGAGGGTAAGCTATTATTAATTGCTCTTAAATTAGTATGAAACAAATTTATTATAAACTAATTTGTGCAAAGGAATGTTGTTTAAATGGAAATGATGCAAAAGAACTAACAAAAATAAGTTGACTGTTTCCCCATTTCTCACTGGCACTTCCCTTTAAGAAAACAAATAAATTCTGAGTTGAACAAATTTCATTTTGAGCAAACTTCCTTTCCAAAAATATTACATTGTACAAATAGTTTTTTTAAAAATGGTTGCGCAATAATTTTTTAATATGATTTTTTTCATATGAGAACGAAATAAATTTTTGTAAGTTCTGAGAACAAAATGAGTTTGGAAATTAATATGTTATATAAGATTAATTAATATGTTATAAGATGAATTGATATGTAATGTTCCAGTTTGTTATAAAAATTTTTCATCCTTTGAATTAGGTCAAGTTACAGAAAGGGGATTCTCCACAAGAGTCACCTGTCCCCACTCCTGCCCCTACTCCTGCTCCAGTGATCAACCCGGACCAAGATGACTTTGAGGATGCTGGGGTGAAAGGTCGCACCAGGTCCATAAATGAACACATCACACAGGTATCTAGTGATTTACAAGCTAACTAAAAAATGTATGACCTTATTTATATATAAATTAAATTGAGCTTAAATTTAAGTATACAATTAATAACAACTTGTACTGGGGTTTATAATGGCTGCATTGCAACTATTATACACCAGAGTTAACTACTAATGTCTCATCACAGTCTGAACATTGTGAACTTATTGCTTGTGTTGGTAACTTAATCTTATTGCTACAAATGTAATGTTATAATTTCAGTCTTGCATTTTTACGTTATAATGATGGAATGTCAAATAATCATTCCTGTTTCTGTCGACCCCCCCCCCCGGCCGATACAGTCCCCAGATACCAACAAAGCGAAACTGATTTCACGAATGGCCAGGATGGGACAACCCATGTTGCCATTTCAAGGGGCAGTACCAGCCCAGCCTGAGGACAGTGATGAAGAAATGGCAAGTGGCAGTGTAATTTAAGCTAGATGCCATTGTGCTGAGAGCTCCCATAGCACAGATTCTGTAAACATAACTTACTGAAGTGTTCAAAGCAAATCGTGGGCTTAGTTACTAGATTTCTTTCTTTAGTCAGGTTTCTAACATTACATTGCTACTTATGGTGAATCCTGTTTCTGCTGAATATGTGGTCAGAAATAGGTAACAGATTATTTACTAAGTAAAAATTTTCCTTAAAAATATTTAAGAAAAAAGTCGTTTGCAATAATCAATTTGTTTAATTTAAACGATGTCAAAGCTCTTTAACTGCCAAGGCTTATATTGAATCATATTAAATGTACCATTATCATTAGTGCAGGTGTCACCAAACTACGTCCGGCTCGCCAACGGTACCTGAATTTGCTTGATAAAACATATGTTTAGAATACTAGATCTTCACACGACAGGAGACCTTCTGGCTGCTATGCGCCTTAATTTACTGTTTTCAATTTTAGATTATCGTAAATAGATTTTCTTGTTTATTGCAGACCTGTTTACCCTCGAACTCCTAAAATCTCACAATATCTTTTCAAAATCGTACAATATGGAAACTTAATAGACAATGAAAAAAAATGTATTCGTTATATATTCTATATGTTTATTTATTGTAATCATTATGTATACTACATGAACTGCTGACATTGCAGCGCCTAATGGGATGAAGTTAACTGGCGTCAAAAAAGTTAACAACTTCTAAAAGTAGATGACCAACGTTTATATTACATCTGCTGTCACTTTGTTTGGCAGACATGTATTTGCTATAGATATTAATATTTTGAGTGAACGTGCAGAACAGCCTACATGGGTAAAAATAAAGTAACTGGTGAAATTGATCATGGTTCAAAGTGCCAGTCAGATCAATGAATTGATTAAGAAATGATGACATCATTTAAAAAACCTTCCAAGTAGTTTGAGGTTGTTGTTTTTTTTTAAGGAAAAGCTGGTTTAAAAAAATAATAAAAAAGAATCAATTTCCATTAAGCCTATTCCTGTCTGAACACTACCAAAAAATGTAAATGGCTGAAAAGAAGAGAAGTGTTGAAAACCTACGGGAACATTAAAAATCATAGTCGTCGCTGTTGGAACTATCAGCCTTTTGGCAAGTTCAATTGTGCGGAGAACAAAGAGAACATAGTGCTACAGATACGTGAGAAAGCTAGGAACTTTCTGTGGTATTCTCTGGTGCTGGATGAGTCTACTCATCTCTTGAGTATGTCACAACTTCTCGTGTTTATTTGTAGTGTTAATTTGGACTTTCAGATAACGGAAGAGTTGGCATCCGTTTGCAGCATGCATGGAACAACAACTAAAAGATGTGTTCATGAAAGTGCAAAAACTTTTCTGCACTATAAGCTTCAGTGGAATCAGCTTCGAGGTGTTACAGTTGATGGAGGCAAATCATGTCTGGAGTGAGGAAAGGTCTGGTGGGGCAGGTCAGGACTCAGTTGGAAGTTGTGCAATTTCCAGGCGCTCTGTTCATACACTGCATCATACATCAGCAAGCACTCTGTGGGAAAGACTTAGACGTTTCTTGTGTACTGAAACCAGTCGTTTCTGGTCAACATCAAATCCCACATGAACGAACTGAACTTTAAACTTCAGGGCAAGGATAACCTCATCTGTGATCTCTACAGTGATCTCTACAGTGATCTCTACAGCGATCTCTACAGCGATCTCTACAGTGATCTCTACAGTGATCTCTACAGTGATCTCTACAGAAACAGCAAAGGATTTTGGAGAAAGCTGTCATTGAAGCACAACTGGAAGGAGAAAACTTTTCTAATTTTCTCTGTTTCAAACAGTTTTGCCTTAAAATCGACCAAGGTGTCAACCTCGATTTTTCGAAAAAAAAAATATTAGTGACTTAAAGAAGTTTTCTTTGGAGAGATTTTCAGATCTTGACAGAATGAGAGTGACATTGATTTGTTCTAGAATCTGTTGGATTGTAACCCGTTGAACTCACTGATATGCATCCAAACGGCTAGTTGAATGAGATGCACAAAGAAGGAAAACTTGTTGAATTTTACCGCTGCTAACCTGATGTTGAGTTTCTGAAACTGAAGAACTTTGCCGCTGGTATGGCATCAGTGTTTGGAACAACTTATGTCTGTGAGCAAACATTTTCAAAACGAAGTATGTGAAGTCAACACATCAAACAATTCTCTTGACTGGATGCAGCTATTCCAAACCGAACATTGATGAAATCTTGAAAGCCAAACGTCAGTTTCATAAATCTCACTAACCTTTTTTGGTGCTTAGTTTGTGAGATTCGAATATGTGTGCACTAGGTCTGTTGTAACTGTCTTTTTGCTAACGTCACCTTCTTTGATAACTTTTTTCATAAAAAAATAAGTTGGTTGTCTTTGTTTTTTGTACATTGGAAGCCACTCACCCATGATTTACATGGAATACTAAACTTAGTTTTTCCTCTTTTTTTTTACAGAGCTTTCGCTCTAGCTTACAAGTATTGTATGTAATGAGTATACTGCCCACTTGTCATTTTTTTCGTTATCCAGCCCACAGTGAATAGAGTTTGGGGACCCCTAAATTAGTGTAAAGCAAAAATAAAGATTTTAAACTGCTGAGACTTATATTAACTCATTTTCAATGGACCATCATCTATTAATAATATGTAATGATAAGAACGATTTTAAACTGCTGTGGCTTATATTGAGTCACTTTGTTTTGACCAGCATCAACAGGCGGAACATGTTCAGGCGGTACCAGCTGCTGTGAAACCAAACCTTCCAGTTAAACCGCGGTCCTTGTCATCTGCAGGAATGGCTGCAACTGCTAATCATGTGATCATCACACAAGCTCAGCCGGCTATGATGCAGTCTGGGTTTGGCATGGTTAGCATGGGTAACCCAGGGGTTGTCATGACAACCAATGATGGACTAATGACCCAACAACAGCCTGCATTTTTACAAAGTAAGTTTAGCTGAATGTAAATTTTCTGTGGCAACCTAAAATACAAAAGTGCATCCACAGCTCATGACACTCATGAAACATTTAGTACTGAAATAAATTGATGAATTATTGATAATAAATTGCTACTTTATTTCCATTATCATTTATTGACTAAGAACTTTTGGACATGGGGAAAAGTATTAAAAAGAATTTTAAAAAATGTATTTTTCCAAGAATAAATATTATTTTCTCTCAGTCCAAAACATACTGAGGCCTACTATACAGTTTAAACATGTAACAGTTAAGTTGGACTTTGTCAGCATGTAACAATTACATCCCATGTCTGACATTGTCAAAATATAACAGCTATAGTCCCTTTCTGACATTGTCAATATAAAAGTTATGGTCGCTGTGTGACTTTGTCAGCATATCAGTTACCCCCACACCCATCTGACATGATCAACATATCTATGCCCCTGTCTGTCATTGTAAGCATATCTATGCCCCTGTCTGACATTTGTAAACATATCTATGCCCCTGTCTGACATTGTAAATATATGTATGCCCTGTCTGTCATTGTAAACATATCTATGCCTCGTCTGACATTGTCAAAATATCTATGCCCCATCTAAAATTGTCAACATATCTATACCCCATCTGATATTGTCAATATATCTATGCCCCATCTGACATTGTCAACATATCTATGCGCCTGTCTGTCATTGTCAACATACCTATGCCCCTGTCTTTCATTGTCAAGATATCTATGTCCCTTTCTGTCATTGTCAACATATCTATGCCCCATCTTACATTGTCAACATATCTATGCATCATCTGACATTGTCAAAATGTCTATGCCCCTGTCTGTCATTGTCAAGATATCTATGCCCCTGTCTGTCATTGTCAACACATTTATGCCCCTGTCTGTAATTGTCAACATATCTATGCTCCTGTCTGACATCGTCCACATATCTATGCCCATGTCTGACATCATCCACATGTCTATGCCCATGTCTGACATCATCCACATGTCTATGCCCATGTCTGACATCGTCCACATGTCTATGCCGCATCTGACATTGTCAAAATGTCTATGCCCCTGTCTGTCATTGTCAAGATATCTATGCCCATGTCTGACATCGTCCACATGTCTATGCCGCATCTGACATTGTCAAAATGTCTATGCCCCTGTCTGTCATTGTCAAGATATCTATGCCCATGTCTGACATCGTTCACATGTCTATGCCGCATCTGACATTGTCAAAATGTCTATGCCCCTGCCTGTCATTGTCAAGATATCTATGCCCATGTCTGACATCTTCCACATGTCTATGCCCATGTCTGACATCGTCCACATGTCTATGCACATGTCTGACATCGTCCACATATCTATGCCCATGTCTGACATCGTCCACATGTCTATGCCCATGTCTGACATCTTCTTCATGTATCATACATCTCCAGATTTACCAGGGGCCCAACAACTGGCTGTTTACCAGAACCCCAATGCATACCTACAACAACAGCAGCAGCAACAGACAGCTTTACTTCAGCAACAACAGCAGTTATTGCAACAGCAACAACAGCAGGTAGACTTGCTGGATAGTGTCTATATGCTGGGTAGTGTCAATATGCCGGGTAGTGTCTATGTGCTGGGTAGTGTCTATATGCTGGGTAGTGTCAATATGCTGGGTAGTGTCAATATGTTGGGTAGTGTCAATATGTTGGGTAGTGTCTATATGCTGGGTAGTGTCTATATGCTGGGTAGTGTCTACATGGTGGGTAGTGTCTATATGGTGGGTAGTGTCTATATGCTGGGTAGTGTCTATATGCTGGGTAGTGTCTATATGGTGGGTAGTGTCTATATGGTGGGTAGTGTCTATATGGTGGGTAGTGTCTATATGGTGGGTAGTGTCTATATGGTGGGTAGTGTCTATATGCCGGGTAGTGTCTATATGCCGGGTAGTGTCTATATAATGGGTAGTGTCTATATGCCGGGTAGTGTCTATATGGTGGGTAGTGTCTATATGCCGGGTAGTGTCTACATGCTGGGTAGTGTCTATATGCTGGGTAGTGTCTATATGCCGGGTAGTGTCTATATGCTGGGTAGTGTCTATATGCTGGGTAGTGTCTACATGCTGGGTAGTGTCTATATGTGTGGTATTGTCTATATGCTGGGTAGTGTCTATATGCTGGGTAGTGTCTATATGCTGGGTAGTGTCTATATGCTGGGTAGTGTCTATATGGTGGGTAGTGTCTATATGCTGGGTAGTGTCTATATGGTGGGTAGTGTCTATATGGTGGGTAGTGTCTATATGGTGGGTAGTGTCTATATGGTGGGTAGTGTCTATATGCTGGGTAGTGTCTATATGGTGGGTAGTGTCTATATGGTGGGTAGTGTCTACATCCTGGGTAGTGTCTATATGGTGGGTAGTGTCTATATGGTGGGTAGTGTCTATATGGTGGGTAGTGTCTACATGCTGGGTAGTGTCTATATGGTGGGTAGTGTCTACATGCTGGGTAGTGTCTATATGGTGGGTAGTGTCTATATGGTGGGTAGTGTCTATATGGTGGGTAGTGTCTACATGCCGGGTAGTGTCTATATGCTGGGTAGTGTCTATATGGTGGGTAGTGTCTATATGGTGGGTAGTGTCTACATGCTGGGTAGTGTCTATATGCTGGGTAGTGTCTATATGGTGGGTAGTGTCTATATGGTGGGTAGTGTCTATATGCCGGGTAGTGTCTACATGCTGGGTAGTGTCTACATGCTGGGTAGTGTCTATATGTTGGGTAGTGTCTATATGCCGGGTAGTGTCTATATGCTGGGTAGTGTCTATATGCTGGGTAGTGTCTATATGGTGGGTAGTGTCTATATGCTGGGTAGTGTCTATATGCTGGGTAGTGTCTATATGGTGGGTAGTGTCTATATGGTGTGTAGTGTCTATATGGTGGGTAGTGTCTATATGCCGGGTAGTGTCTACATGCCGGGTAGTGTCTACATGCTGGGTAGTGTCTACATGCTGGGTAGTGTCTATATGTTGGGTAGTGTCTACATGCCGGGTAGTGTCTACATGCTGGGTAGTGTCTATATGCCGGGTAGTGTCTATATGCCGGGTAGTGTCTACATGCTGGGTAGTGTCAATATGCTGGGTAGTGTCTATATGGTGGGTAGTGTCTATATGGTGGGTAGTGTCTATATGGTGGGTAGTGTCTACATGCCTGGTAGTGTCTATATGCTGGGTAGTGTCTATATGGTGGGTAGTGTTTATATGGTGGGTAGTGTCTACATGCTGGGTAGTGTCTATATGCTGGGTAGTGTCTATATGGTGGGTAGTGTCTATATGGTGGGTAGTGTCTATATGGTGGGTAGTGTCTACATGCCGGGTAGTGTCTATATGCCTGGTAGTGTCTATATGGTGGGTAGTGTCTACATGGTGGGTAGTGTCTACATGCTGGGTAGTGTCTATATGCTGGGTAGTGTCTATATGCTGGGTAGTGTCTATATGGTGGGTAGTGTCTACATGCTGGGTAGTGTCTATATGCTGGGTAGTGTCTATATGCCGGGTAGTGTCTATATGCCGGGTAGTGTCTACATGCTGGGTAGTGTCTATATGCTGGGTAGTGTCTATATGGTGGGTAGTGTCTATATGCTGGGTAGTGTCTATATGTTGGGTACTGTCTATATGTTGGGTAGTGTCTATATGCTGGGTAGTGTCTACATGCTGGGTAGTGTCTATATGGTGGGTAGTGTCTATATGCTGGGTAGGTTCAATATGCTGGGTAGTGTCTATATGGTGGGTAGTGTCTATATGGTGGGTAGTGTCTATATGGTGGGTAGTGTCTATATGTTGGGTAGTGTCTATATGTTGGGTATTGTTCTACAACCCCCACCCTCTCATTTTTTCCCTGCTAACAGAGATGACCATTAGTAAGACTCTGACCGCTATACAACATCCCATCCTTCTAATTTTATCACTGCTAACAGAGATGACCATTAATTAGACACTGATCATTGAAGCACAAGAAATATATTGAATTAATATTCAAGTAAAATGGAGTTTTACATTTTAAATAGATTTTTAGTTAAATAGATTATTATCCTAACGATCAGTTGAATAGAAAGTGAATATTGATCAAGTTGTTCCCACAGTCTCTGTGAGCAGACATTGGGCTACATTGAAACTTTATTTCATTTTAAAACAAAATGATCCTAAAACTGGCCGAATTGCCAAAAAGTTTTGGTCTATGAGTTTTAGAATAGTGACAAGGACATTATAAATATATCATTCAGTAGTGAGCAAGTTTGATCAGTGTTTAAAGACGAAAGCGTTGCATGAATATCTCCCCTATTTGTATTTCAGCTCTTAGGTCAAGGTCTTATGATGGGTGGACTTCAGTCCCAGCCACCTGGTTATGGAGGTAAGTCAACATTTATTCAACCAGTTCTTTTTAACAAATTGCATGTGCTTAATTGAATTCCAAGGATTGAACTCTTAGCTGAACTGTTTAACACTAAGATTTACAGATTAAACGCCCCACTCTCTGTTCATGGTCACTCTATTGGTCTGACTCAGATCATCCAGTGTCTACTGCAGTCTTACCTCTATTGGTCTGACTCAGATCATCCAGTGTCTACTGCAGTCTTACCTCTATTGGTCTGACTCAGATCATCCAGTGTCTACTGCAGTCTTACCTCTATTGGTCTGACTCAGATCATCCAGTGTCTACTGCAGTCTTACCTCTATTGGTCTGACTCAGATCATCCAGTGTCTACTGCAGTCTTACCTCTATTGGTCTGACTCAGATCATCCAGTGTCTACTGCAGTCTTACCTCTATTGGTCTGACTCAGATCATCCAGTGTCTACTGCAGTCTTCTTACATAACATGTTTTGCTTTTCTTTGTCCACAATAGTTTGACTAACCCTAACCCTAACCCTAACCCTAACGGTCATTAAGATAGGATTTTGAAAAAAATTAAAATATTTACTTTAATTTTGTACTGTTAAATTACAATTTTTCTCATTTTTTCCCCCTTTTTTTCCGTTTGCATGCTTGTCAACTTAACTGTTTCTGATGTCAACTAACAACATGACATCTCACCCCATGGATGTCATGCAACATTTCTATGGCACCATCTTACTTGCGTGCCTACATCATCATCTTTGCTTGCTTAAATGGTGATGGTTAAACTCTACTTGACCACTGTCCAGTGCCAGCACCGGCACCTCTGGCAAACCCAACTCCAGCTCCATCTTCTACAGCTGACGGCCTGGCCCCAGCCCTCCTGACAGAAACACGACAACAGAACACAGAAGTTCGCATCGGCCTTTCCAAAATGACAGACAAAGTTGATAAGATTTTAGAGAAGGTTAGAAATAAAACCCTTACGTTTTATTTTATAGTTTAATTTCACCTCACATGTTTGTAGTTCACTTGTTAATTTAAAAAAAAAAAAATCTCTCTCTGAGCTGAAAATTTTGCCTTTCTCGTATGTGTGTCAGGGTGGGTGTTGTTATTAATAGACATCCCCCCACCAAATAGTGAGCCATCAAATAGTGAGCCACCAAATAGTGAGCCACCAAATAGTGAGCCACCAAATAGTGAGCCACCAAATAGTGAGCCACCAAATAGTGAGCCACCAAATAGTGAGCCACCAAATAGTGAGCCACCAAATAGTGAGCCACCAAATAGTGAGCCACCAAATAGTGAGCCACCAAATAGTGAGCCACCAAATAGTGAGCCACCAAATAGTGAGCCACCAAATAGTGAGCCACCAAATAGTGAGCCACCAAATAGTGAGCCACCAAATAGTGAGCCACCAAATAGTGAGCCACCAAATAGTGAGCCACCAAATAGTGAGCCACCAAATAGTGAGCCACCAAATAGTGAGCCACCAAATAGTGAGCCACCAAATAGTGAGCCACCAAATAGTGAGCCACCAAATAGTGAGCCACCAAATAGTGAGCCACCAAATAGTGAGCCACCAAATAGTGAGCCACCAAATAGTGAGCCACCAAATAGTGAGCCACCAAATAGTGAGCCACCAAATAGTGAGCCACCAAATAGTGAGCCACCAAATAGTGAGCCACCAAATAGTGAGCCACCAAATAGTGAGCCACCAAATAGTGAGCCACCAAATAGTGAGCCACCAAATAGTGAGCCACCAAATAGTGAGCCACCAAATAGTGAGCCACCAAATAGTGAGCCACCAAATAGTGAGCCACCAAATAGTGAGCCACCAAATAGTGAGCCACCAAATAGTGAGCCACCAAATAGTGAGCCATCAAATAGTGAGCCATCAAATAGTGAGCCACCAAATAGTGAGCCATCAAATAGTGAGCCATCAACTAGTGAGCCACCAAATTGTGAGCCATCAACTAATGAGCCACCAAATCGTGAGCTGTTCAATCTTCTTAAAACGAGGAGTGTATACATTTCTTTTAAGGTGTTTTTAAACAAAATTATAAATAAAAGAAATTACTATAAATAAATAAACTGAAACAGGGGTGAAGGCAGTGGTTCACTTCAGCTCATGGGTAACAGTGGTTCACTTCAGCTCATGGGTAACAGTGGTTCACTTCAGCTCATGGGTAACAGTGGTTCACTTCAGCTCATGGGTAACAGTGGTTCACTTCAGCTCATGGGTAACAGTGGTTCACTTCAGCTCATGGGTAACAGTGGTTCACTTCAGCTCATGGGTAACAGTGGTTCACTTCAGCTCATGGGTAACAGTGGTTCACTTCAGCTCATGGGTAACAGTGGTTCACTTCAGCTCATGGGTAACAGTGGTTCACTTCAGCTCATGGGTAACAGTGGTTCACTTCAGCTCATGGGTAACAGTGGTTCACTTCAGCTCATGGGTAACAGTGGTTCACTTCAGCTCATGGGTAACAGTGGTTCACTTCAGCTCATGGGTAACAGTGGTTCACTTCAGCTCATGGGTAACAGTGGTTCACTTCAGCTCATGGGTAACAGTGGTTCACTTCAGCTCATGGGTAACAGTGGTTCACTTCAGCTCATGGGTAACAGTGGTTCACTTCAGCTCATGGGTAACAGTGGTTCACTTCAGCTCATGGGTAACAGTGGTTCACTTCAGCTCATGGGTAACAGTGGTTCACTTCAGCTCATGGGTAACAGTGGTTCACTTCAGCTCATGGGTAACAGTGGTTCACTTCAGCTCATGGGTAACAGTGGTTCACTTCAGCTCATGGGTAACAGTGGTTCACTTCAGCTCATGGGTAACAGTGGTTCATAATACTCTCCATATCAGTGTCAACTCAATGGCATGTGTAATTTGCAAACATTCGACAAGATTTTACCTTAAACCCTCAATAAACACACACAGATAGAACACATCAACTCAGCTGTCTCAGGTCATGGTGGAGGGGGCCTCATGCCCTATGGTTCCAGTATGCCAGTGCCATCTATGGAGGCCAATGTCCTGATGCAGAATATAACAAGAATTGTGCAGGTAATATATTATTGTGTGGTTTATTATGTATCCAGCTGTCAATTGAAAATTTTTATCCTGAAATATATTATTGTGTGGTTTATTACATATCTATCTAGTTTTAAATTTTAACATTTTAGATTAATATTTTTTTTAAATAAATAAAGATTTCTGTTTGGTAGTCAATAATTATAAATTACATCAAAAATATAATTATTAGTCCCAGGATTTCTTGAATGCCTTTGAATATCCACCAGAAAAGACCCAGAATTTTTTGAGAACCATTATCAAATGGTAATTATTGTTAACATTTATGACTGAATAATTAAAAAAAATAAATTATTTCTTCATGTTAATTTTTCTTCTTCAGGAAAATGAACGGTTGAAAAAGGATTTGTATGATCAAAGTCACAAGGTTCAGGAACAAAATGATAAAATAGCAGCATTGTTACAGACCAATCAAACGTAAGGTCTTGGGATTGTGTTGTGTGGGGGGGGGGGGGCTTAGTAATGGTGCCTTTCCAGTGTGGAGAGTGTGGGTGGAGGAGTGTGCACCTTGGTGTGTAGGTGCATGTGTGGGTTTATCAAATACATGTCTCAATATCATCTTGAAGGAAAAAGTAGGGTGTGAGTAGGTAGAAATAATCTAGAATTTATCAATACAGCTATGCCAAGAATCAGCAAAGGCTCGACCATCATGGCATTCATTTTTATATTAAGGCTCCTTGCATAATGAGGCAAAAAGGAACAGATGCTGCATAGGACAAAAGAAAAGCCAGGAAAGCCAAGTTTAACTCAGAACCTGGAGATCCATCCCCTGCTTGTACTAAACAATATCATTAGGCACCCAACATTGACCATCACTAGTTACCATACATTGACCATCACTAGGCACCCAACATTGACCATCACTAGTCCCCATACATTAACCATCACTAGTTACCATACATTGACCATCACTAGGCACCCAACATTGACCATCACTAGTTACCATACATTGACCATCACTAGTTACCATACATTGACCATCACTAGTTACCATACATTGACCATCACTAGTTACCATACATTGACCATCACTAGTTACCATACATTGACCATCACTAGTTACCATACATTGACCATCACTAGTTACCATACATTGACCATCACTAGTTACCATACATTGACCATCACTAGTTACCATACATTGACCATCACTAGTTACCATACATTGACCATCACTAGTTACCATACATTGACCATCACTAGTTACCATACATTGACCATCACTAGTTACCATACATTGACCATCACTAGTTACCATACATTGACCATCACTAGTTACCATACATTGACCATCACTAGTTACCATACATTGACCATCACTAGTTACCATACATTGACCATCACTAGTTACCATACATTGACCATCACTAGTTACCATACATTGACCATCACTAGTTACCATACATTGACCATCACTAGTTACCATACATTGACCATCACTAGTTACCATACATTGACCATCACTAGTTACCATACATTGACCATCACTAGTTACCATACATTGACCATCACTAGTTACCATACATTGACCATCACTAGTTACCATACATTGACCATCACTAGTTACCATACATTGACCATCACTAGTTACCATACATTGACCATCACTAGTTACCATACATTGACCATCACTAGTTACCATACATTGACCATCACTAGTTACCATACATTGACCATCACTAGTTACCATACATTGACCATCACTAGTTACCATACATTGACCATCACTAGTTACCATACATTGACCATCACTAGTTACCATACATTGACCATCACTAGTTACCATACATTAACCATCACTAGTTACCATACATTGACCATTACTAGTCCCCATACATTAACCATCACTAGTCCCCATACATTAACCATCACTAGTCACCATACATTAACCATCACTAGTCACCATACATTGACCATCACTAGTTACCATACATTGACCATCACTAGTTACCATACATTGACCATCACTAGTTACCATACATTAACCATCACTAGTCACCATACATTAACCATCACTAGTCACCATACATTAACCATCACTAGTCCCCATACATTAACCATCACTAGTCCCCATACATTGACCATCACTAGTCACCATACATTGACCATCACTAGTTACCATACATTGACCATCACTAGTTACCATACATTGACCATCACTAGTTACCATACATTGACCATCACTAGTTACCATACATTGACCATCACTAGTCCCCATACATTAACCATCACTAGTCCCCATACATTGACCATCACTAGTCACCATACATTAACCATCACTAGTCCCCATACATTAACCATCACTAGTCCCCATACATTGACCATCACTAGTCACCATACATTAACCATCACTAGTCACCATACATTAACCATCACTAGTTACCATACATTGACCATCACTAGTTACCATACATTGACCATCACTAGTTACCATACATTAACCATCACTAGTTACCATACATTAACCATCACTAGTTACCATACATTGACCATCACTAGTTACCATACATTGACCATCACTAGTTACCATACATTGACCATCACTAGTTACCATACATTGACCATCACTAGTTACCATACATTGACCATCACTAGTTACCATACATTGACCATCACTAGTTACCATACATTGACCATCACTAGTTACCATACATTGACCATCACTAGTTACCATACATTGACCATCACTAGTTACCATACATTGACCATCACTAGTTACCATACATTGACCATCACTAGTTACCATACATTGACCATCACTAGTTACCATACATTGACCATCACTAGTTACCATACATTGACCATCACTAGTTACCATACATTGACCATCACTAGTTACCATACATTGACCATCACTAGTTACCATACATTGACCATCACTAGTTACCATACATTGACCATCACTAGTTACCATACATTGACCATCACTAGTTACCATACATTGACCATCACTAGTTACCATACATTGACCATCACTAGTTACCATACATTGACCATCACTAGTTACCATACATTGACCATCACTAGTTACCATACATTGACCATCACTAGTTACCATACATTGACCATCACTAGTTACCATACATTGACCATCACTAGTTACCATACATTGACCATCACTAGTTACCATACATTGACCATCACTAGTCACCATACATTGACCATCACTAGGCACCCAACATTGACCATCACTAGTTACCATACATTGACCATCACTAGTCACCATACATTGACCATCACTAGTCACCATACATTGACCATCACCAAGCACCCAGAGTCTCAACAATAAAAAAAAGGCAGACTGCGCTGGGCAGGACATATTGAAATGATTCCGGAATGTAGAGCAGCAAAAGTGATATACAGGCAGAAACCTAGGGACAGACTGCTCACCGGTTGCCCAAGGCTGACATGGATCAACGATTTGGAGAAGGATTTACACCGGTTGGAGATTCACGCATGGATGCACAAAGCCATTAGGTGCCGAATGGTAGGATGTGGGGGAGCAGGCCAGGGCCCTGCATGGGCTGTAGTGCCACTGATGATGATAATAGCACCCGACATTGATCATCACTAGACTCATCTTCTTCTATATTTGAGTTTGAGTGCCCACAATCAATGTATTGATCATACTGGCTCCTATAGCCATTCCTGAACATATACCAACTCTCTTGTTGCACTAAATATATCTCTTGCCCTGAGCCTTGCATTTATTTTATGGTTCAGATTTGTGGAGCAGAGCCATTCAGTCCTGGAGCAGAGAAACGAAGGTTACAAAACAACGGCAACACAGTCACAGGCTCGGGTTTTAGCTTTGGAACAAGAGAAGGTCAGTGAGTACTGGTTCTCAAAATGGTGGGGGGTGGGGGAGCGACTGGGTTATGTTTTGTAGGATGAATAGACAAAAGTTTATATGTTTGTGAATAGACACAAATAGATATGTGTGAATAGACACGAGAGGGTGTATGAATAAAGATAGGTAGATATGTGTGTAGATGTGTCTGTGAATAGATATACCTATTTATGGTAACATTTTTGTTGGAATAGACACATGGAGATAAGTGGTTGAATAGACAAATGGAGATAAGTGGTTGAATAGACACATGGAGATAAGTGGTTGAATAGACACATGAAGATAAGTGGTTGAATAGACACATAGATCTATACAAGTAAAAAATTACGAAACAGGTACACCTGGCCACCGAACTCAGCTCAGCCTCTGCACAAATCAGCACACTGCAGTTGGAGCTTGGAGAGTATCGCAAGAGGGAGGGTGAGCTCAGGCAGCAGATACAACTAACAACAAACACGAGTACGTCAACCAAAGACGAGCTGGAGAAACTGAGGGCCCAGAGGGAGGGTAAGTTGACCTGGGGGAGTGAGTCCACCTTGGCTTGGGACAGCTAAGTTGTCTAGTGGTTGGGTCTGTTTCTGGGGGAGTGAGTCCACCTTGGTTTGGGACAGCTAAGTTGTCTAGTGGTTGGGTCTGTTTCTGGGGGAGTGAGTCCACCTTGGTTTGGGACAGCTAAGTTGTCTAGTGGTTGGGTCTGTTTCCAGAAGGCAACAGATAAAAATACAACAGTCTCAACTCTATACATTTTAGCCTTTAGGTTTCTTTAATTGATGGTTTCATGAGGCATGACAGTCCACAATGTACAACAAATAAATACTGTGTACATGCCAAATACTTTCCACTTCATACACACTCAGATAAATCTACTTTTTAAGATGGCATTGAAAAATCATCCCTCAGCAGTCAAAAAATTATCTGTGCCTGGGTGAAATTTACACATATTTATACTCCATTCATTCAACCCCTAACCAATCACCAAACAGAACTAACCAATCACCAATAAGAACTGACCAACCCAAATACATAAAATAAAAAAATATTCTTTCTCCCACATACCCCAACAAAACACAGGTCAAGAACAACACAATGTAATCTGACTGCGTTATCTCAAGCATTGTTTTAAGGATTTTCTTCGCTTTTTTTTTTCTACTGTTGCTATGGCTACTCTAAGGCGAGTAAGTTTCCTAGATGATTTACAGCTCAAAAAATTTTGAAATTGTTTTCTACTATTTCTTTTGATAGTGAAGATGATTTATATTTAGATTCATCGCATGATTTCGATAGTAGTAGTTTTAGAGGATTTGAGTTATAGAAGGGAGATGAGGTATGCGTTCATTATAGTGTTTGGGGAAAAAATGGTTTAGCAAATAATGTTTTCACATTTGATGGTTCTTTTCTGTTACTTATTTCATTGGAACTAAATGAGTAAGTTTACAAATATATAGTTCGTTTAATTATCTTTCATTTGGTACCAAGTTTAATCTTATAAACCAAACAATAAATATTTTTTAATAAACCCAACCTCTCACACTTTTTGCTCTTTGTAACAAAATGTACAGCGAAAGAGTTGGTCATCTGATGTCATGTTTATAGTTGGTCATCTGATGTTATGTTTATAGTTGGTCATCTGATGTTATGTTTATAGTTGGTCATCTGATGTTATGTTTATAGTTGGTCAGCTGATGTTATGTTTATAGTGGGTCAACTGATGTTATGTTTATAGTTGGTCATCTGATGTTATGTTTATAGTTGGTCAGCTGATGTTATGTTTATAGTGGGTCAACTGATGTTATGTTGATAGTGGGTCATCTGATGTTATGTTTATAGTGGGTCATATGATGTTATGTTGATAGTGGGTAATCTGATGTTATGTTTATAGTTTGTCATCTGATGTTATGTTTATAGTTGGTCATCTGATGTTATGTTTATAGTGGATCAACTGATGATATGTTGATAGTGGGTCATCTGATGTTATGTTTATAGTGGGTCATATGATGTTATGTTGATAGTGGGTCATCTGATGTTATGTTTATAGTTTGTCATCTGATGATACATTTATAGTGGGTCAGCTGATGTTATGTTTATAGTGGGTCATCTGATGTTATGTTTATAGTGGGTCATCTGATGTTATGTTAATAGTTGGTCATCTGATGTTATATTTATAGTGGGTCATTTGATGTTATGTTTATAGTGGGTCAAATGATGTTATGTTAAGGGGAGGTGTGCAATCATCATAAATGGAAGTGTGCATCATCATAAATGGAGGTTTGCATAATCAGAAATGGAAGTGTACATGATCATAAATGGAATTGTGCATGGTCGTAAATAGAGGTGAGCTTGGTCATAAATGGAGGTGTGCATGTTCATAAATGGAAGTGTGCATGATCATAAATGGAGGTGAGCTTGGTCATAAATGTAAGTGTGAATGGTAATAAATGAAGTTGTGCATGGTCATAAATGGAGTTGTGCATGGTAATAAATGGAGTTGTGCATTGTCATAAATGGAGGTGTGCATGGTCATAAATGGAGATGTGCATGGTCATAAATGGAATGGTGCATGGTCATAAATGGGGGTGTGCATGGTCATATAAGCAGTTGTCACCTGATTTAAAGGTATGACTAGACAGCTGTCACTCAAGTTAAAGGTATGACTAGACAGCTGTCACTCGAGTTAAAGGTATGACTAGACAGGATTCTTTTAAAGCTACTCAATCTGACACAGGGGATAGGTCTAAATTTATTTTAACTTTTAATCCCTATAACCTTAAAGCTCATTCTCTGGTTCTGAAAAACCGCTCAATTCTTATGGCAGCCCTGGTCAGCAATGAGATGTTCAGAAATCCTCCTCTTTTCACTTTCCGGAGGGACAAGATCCTTAGTGACATGCTAGTTAGAAGCCACCTCCCTGCTATCAAAGCAAAGATCTTTAGGGACATGGTAGTTAGAAGCCACTTCTCTGCTATTAAAGCAAAGATCCTTAGTGACATGCTAGTTAGAAGCCACCTCCCTGCTATTAAAGCACATGAAGGCACCAAAAGTTACAATCGTACCTGTTGTAACACATGTCCCTATGTGATTGAAGTCGATAAGATCTCTTTCCCTCTGGAAATTTTCAGAATTAAGATGGCTTTACTTTTACAAGTTGCAACGTGATTTACACCATCCTTTGTAAAAATTGCATAAATTATACGTATGAGAGACAGGTCGTTGCCTTGGATACCGGTTTAGAAAACACCTCTATAACATAAATAAACAGGCTCTCTGCCCCGTCTCCAAATATTTCAGTAGCGCTAACCATGATGGAATTTTAGAGATCGCAGTTACTGGTATACTGTATACGAGTAACACACTGGATAGGATCTTTATGGAGAATAAATTAATAACTAGATTTGGTACGTTGACTACATACGGGATAAACCAAATCCACAATTTTATGTAGCTGCCATGTCTTTTTCCTGTTTTTTTTTAAACAGTTTACCGGTACTTTAAACCACTTCCTGTCAATTCTTCTTTACTTTGTTTTTGTTTGGGGTTTGCGCCCACTCCAATTATTTACTCTTTTTCCTTTTTCTCTTTTTAGGTAGGATCCATGTCGAGATCTGTTCTGTCAATTTAATTTGTACTTTTTTACATGTTTTGTTGTTGTACTGATGAAGGCATTTACCAAAACGTTTACTTGTGTATTATTATTATGTAAAATTATTATTAAAGCTAAACATATATTGTTATATTAACATAAATTGTTCTTTCCTAATTAATCATAAATGGGGGTGTGCATTGTCATAAATTGAGGTGTACATTGTCATAAATGGAGGTGGTGATGTTATGTTTTTGTTGAAATCTCTGAGTAGAAGATGAACAGAAGATTTCAAACCTGACCGCCATTGTTAGAGACGAGAAGCAGGCCAGGAAAGCAGCTGAGGTCAAACTGACCAATCTGAGTGAAGAACTTGCTGACCTCAAACTGTCCCATTCAACTTTAGAAAAGGTAGAACAATTCTCCTCTATTGTGATCTATTGGCCTCTAATTTCCAGAAACTCTCAGAAATGTCCATGAAATGATAATTGAGTTTGAAGGTTAGCATGCATTATAAACTACATTTAAATTTCTAACGTGGATACATTTCTCTTGTTTTAAAATACAAATATACTCAATGACAGAATCTGAGTGAGAGGAAAAGGAAAGCTGCGGAAGAGAGGAGGAAAATGGAGGAAGACATGGAAGATGCAAAGATCAGCTTTGAGGTCAGACGACAACCTGGTTTCCATTTTTTAATTCTGACTTGATATCTTTATTTAGTCAATACTTCATTCATCGTATTTAACTTCACTACTTCATTGTATTTTTTCTCTTTTGTTGTCAAAAGGCAATGCTCTTTGAAATGGAATTCTGAGCATCTAGTCAATTGGTTTCATTAGGTCTGTCACTTAGATCTTTTTAGTGGTGTGGCGAATATTTTGTTAACCTTGTCTTATGCAATCAGGTTGAATGTTCAATCTTGAAATTTTAAGTTTCTGCCCAATTTTTGTTGTTGACAGCAAACCATTGAAGGATTAAGGGAACGCCTTCGTAAACAAAAAACTTCAGTTGACGCAGAGACTGAGAACAAGGTATGCTCAGTGTAAGATGTTTTATAGGTCAATGGTCCACAGTGTTTACTGTTGGCACACACATCTTCTGCTTTGCCTAAATTCTAAACTATTTTTCACACAAGTCTTCTACTAAATCACAAAGAGTGGTTGTCTGTTGAAATTATTAAAAATTATAAAAATGTTTTTCCATCTTTCTTTCATCTCTCATACACCTTTTCTCCATCTTTCTTTCATCTCTCATACACCTTTTCTCCATCTTTCTTTCATCTCTCATACACCTTTTCTACATCTTTCCTTCATCTCACATACACCTTTTCTACATCTTTCTTTCATCTCTCATACACCTTTTCTCCATCTTTCCTTCATCTCTCATACACCTTTTCTACATCTTTCCTTCATCTCTCATACACCTTTTCTACATCTTTCCTTCATCTCTCATACACCTTTTCTACATCTTTCTTTCATCTCTCATACACCTTTTCTACAAGGAGGTGTTATATAATGAAGATAAAATGTGCAAATAATGATTTTGAAATATTCTTGAAGGTGTCCAAGATTGAAGAAGATTTGTCTCGTGAATGGCAGACAAAATGCGACAGAATGGCGATAGCTCTGACAGACAAACACAACAGACAAATTGAGGAAATGAAATCAGAAAAGGAAGAATTGTTGCGTAAAATAGAGGAACTAGAGAGAAAGGTCAGTTAATGTTTGATTAAAACAAAATATTATTGAATTTTAATTTGTATTGTCTGCCCAATTATATTAACTATACAAACAAATTATCTTTATATTGGATTCATTATCAACTTTCTGCTTTTTGTCATCCTCTGCTCTGTGTCATCCTCTGCACTGTGTCATCCTCTGCTCTGTGTCATCCCCTGCTCTGTCTCATCTCTGCTGTGTCATCTCTGCTCTGTGTCATCTCTGCTCTGTGTTATCTATGCTCTGTCTCATCCCAAGCTCCATGTCATCTCTGCTCTGTGCCACCCCCTGCTCTGTGTCATTTGTGCTCTGTGCCATCTCTGCTCTGTGTCATCTCTGCTCTGTGTCATCTCTGCTCTGTGTCATCTCTGTTCTGTGTCATCTCTGCTCTGTGTCATCTCTGCTTTGTGTCATCTCTGCTCTGTGTCATCCCCTACTCTGTGTCATTTGTGCTCTGTGTCATCTCTGCTCTGTGTCATCTCTGTGTCATCTCTTCCCCATGTCATCTCTTCTCTGTGTCATCCTCTGCTCTGTGTCGTCCTCTGCTCTGTGTCATCCCTTGCTCTGTTTCATCTCTGCTCTGTGTCATGTCTGCTCTTTCTCATCTCTCCTCTGTCTCATCCCCTCTTCCATGTCATCTCTGCTCTTTGTCATTTCTGCTGTGTCATCTCTGCTCTGTGCCAACCCCTGCTCTGTGTCATCTCTGATCTGTGCCATTTCTGCTCTGTGTCATCTCTGCCCTTTGTCATCTCTGTGTCATCTCTTCCCCATGTCATCTCTACTCTGTGTCATCTCTGCTCTGTGTCATCTCTGCTCTGTCTCATTTCTGCTCTTTATCATCCTCTGCTCTGTGTCATCCCCTGCTCTGTGTCATTTGTGCTCTGTGTCATCTCTTCTCTGTGCCATTTCTGCTGTGTGTCATCTCTGCTCTGTGTCATCTCTGTGTCATCTCTTCCCCATGTCATCTCTGCTCTGTGTCATGTCTGCTCTGTGTCATCTCTGCTCTGTGTCATCTCTGCTCTGTCTCATTTCTGCTCTGTATCATCCTCTGCTCTGTGTCATTTGTGCTCTGTGTCATCTTTGCTCTGTCTCATCCCCTGCTCCATGTCATCTCTGCTCTGTGCCACCCCCTGCTATGTGTCATCTCTGCTCTGTGCCACCACCTGCTCTGTTTCATCTCTGCTCTGTGCCGCCACCTGCTCCATGTCTTCTCTGCTCTGTGCCACCCCCTGCTCCATGTCATCTCTGCTCTGTGCCACCCCCTGCTATGTGTCATCTCTGCTCAGGGCCACGCCCTGCTTTTATTCATCTCTTCTTTTAAGTCAGTAACATTGCAGGACCTAATGCCAATTAAAACTGCTGATGTCTGACCCCCAGGTAGTTTCAGTCAGGTCATCTGGGTCATCGACAGAGAAGCAAGTCATGCAGTTACAGGATGAACTTGCTGAAATGAAACTCTGGAAAGACAAGGTTGGTTTGAATGTATGACCACAGGTGCAACTGACAATTGATCAGATGACATAATATCAGTTTATCATAGGCCCACTGACCAAAGATGGGTTGATTTACAGTTCATTAGACTATAGACCAGTTGACCACAGACCATTTGACATTAGATCAGTTGACCATATTTCCATTGAATTTTACCTATTAGCTACAGGCCCATGAGACCAGTTAGTCACAGACCCATAGACCATTAGACCAGTTAGTCACAGATCCATAGACCAATAGACCAGTTAGTCACAGATCCATAGACCAGTTAGTCACAGACCCATAGACCAGTTAGTCACAGACCAATAGACCAGTTAGTCCTGACCCATAGACCAGTTAGTCACAGACCCATAGACCAGTTAGTCACAGACCCATAGACCAGTTAGTCACAGACCCATAGACCAGTTAGTCACAGACCCATAGACCAATGGACCAGTTAGTCACAGACCCATAGACCAGTTAGTCTCAGACCCTTAGACCAGTTAGTCAGAGACCAATAGATCAGTTAGTCACTGACACATAGACCAGTTAGTCACAGACCAATAGACCAGTTAGTCAAAGACCCATAGTCCCATAGACCAGTTAGTCTCAGACCCATAGACCAGTTAGTCACAGACCCAAAGACCAGTTAGTCACAGACCCATAGACCAGTTAGATACCCATAGACCAGTTAGTCACAGACCCATGGACCAAAGAGTCACATACCCATAGACCAGTTAGTCACAGACCCATAGACCAGTTAGTCACAGACCCATAGACCAGTTAGTCACAGACATATAGACCAGTTAGCCTCAGACCCATAGATCAGTTAGCCACAGACCCATAGACCAGTTAGTCACAGACCCATAGACCAGTTAGCCACAGACCCATAGACCAGTTAGTCACAGACCCAGAGACCAGTTAGTCACAGACCCAGAGACCAGTTAGCCACTGTTATAGAGAGCTTGTTTACATCATATTTCTGGTGCGTGCCCTCTGATTGACCCCGCATGAGACGCTGTGTTCACAAAGGGGTGTGGCTTAGGTCTTTGATGTATTCTTGTTTAAAAATAATTAATCTGTTCCAAATAGTATTTTGTAGAATGATTTTGATTTTTCTAGAAATTTCTCGAAGGCAGGGCTTGGGCGTCGGTAGACCCACCTATATAAGGGATTGACAGGCACGGACGAGGGACGGAGATTTCAGATAAATTTTCTTAACATTACGAGGCGTGTTTTATTCTTTGTGTATTTGTGTGCTCCTACTTATATGTGTTTATTTCGCATTATTTATTGGCATCATTATTTCTAATTGTATTAACTGTGTACCGGTACGACATCTGCCATACTGTAAGTTGAAGATTGTAATTTTATTTTATTTTATTTTGTAATTATCTTAAGACATAATAAATCGTAATTAATTGTGACTAGAAACTGTTTTGGGTCGTATCCTTAATATTGTTGATTATATGGTATCGTCCTTTGTTAGGCACTGTTTACAACGAGCCAATTAAAATTAAAATAGGAGATTAATTTCTCCCAATACAAGTCAGTGCGTAACAAATTGGGTTGCTCGTCCCGGATATAGCGGACTCTATATTATTATTTTTCTCAAGACCCCAATTCTAACAAATTGGGCTGCTCGTCCGCGATAATACTAAATTCATACTACTATTATTATTTCTCATATTAGACTCCAATTTTAACAAATTGTGGGCTTTTCCGAGGATAATTTTAATCCATAATTTTTATTACACCAATAATAAATTGAGTGTTTTTCTGTGGATTTTGACCCACTGTTTACTTTTATATACTCAGATTAATTTTGAGTACACGATACCATTTTACGACACCAACAACAGAGCTGGTTACAATTTTTTTCATTAGTGTGTGCACTAAGCTTAAATTTTTATAAAAATCATTGTTATATTTTGCCTGTGTCAAAATGGATTTTGATATTGAAAACCCATCAGTAGAGGCATTAGACAAATGTTCTAGGAAGGAGCTATTTTCCATTGCTAAAGCTCTAGAAATAAATGTAGCTCATTCGGCCGTAAAAAAGACCATACGAGACATGATCATCGTTCACTTTGTGGATGAAGACATGTTATCTGAAGATGAACTTGCCTCAGTCACACAACCGACTGATCCAAGTATGGAGCTCCAACTAAAGCTCAAACAAATGGAACTAGATGCCCAGAGAGAAAAAGAACGAGAGCTCAAACAGTTGGAGCTAGATAAAGAACGAGAGCTTAGAAAGCTGGAGCTTGAAGCTCAGAGAGAGAGAGAAGAAAAAGAACGTGAGCTTAAACAGCTGGAGTTGGAAGTACAGAAAGAGCTACAAATCAAATTAAAAGAAATGGAAATAACAGCCAATTTGGGAGCAATGGAAAATAGACTCACGGCTCCAGCCGGTCAGGGTTGCGATGCAATTAAATTTGCAAGAGTAATCCCTAAATTTACAGAAAAAGAGGTTGACCAATATTTTGCGCAGTTTGAGATTACTGCCCAAAATTTTAAAATTCCTGAAACTATGTGATCCACCTTACTTCAACCAGCCTTGACCGGAAGGGCATCCGAAGTCTTTGTGTCCCTGAATGCGGAACAGCGCGGGGACTATAACCTAGTAAAATCATTAATATTTAAGGCTTATGAATGTGTCCCTGAAGCATACCGTAAAAAGTTTAGGGAACTGTGGAAACGTGATGGCCAGACTCATGTTGAGTTCCTCCGGGAAAAGGAACGGCTCCTGGACAAGTGGCTGCACGCAACCAACACCGAGACAGACTTCAAGAAATTCAAGAACCTCATTCTGATGGAGGAGTTCAAGAACTGTGTTCGTTCTGAGGTGCGAATACATATTGCAGACCGTGGCGAAGGTGACGCACATACGGCAGCAGTGTTAGCCGACGACTTCACCATCTCACATCAACTTTCCAAGAATCCATCTGACACCAAATATGAAAGGCACAATAAGACAACAACATCATCTTACAGTAAACCTTTACAAAAACCATTCAAGCCCGGTACGAATGAAATTGGTGCAAAAGACACATGTACCTACTGTAAAAAAGAAGGACATACGAGGGATGATTGCTGGAAACTCAAGAAGAAAACTGAGAAGACCACACATCCTGGTACACAACATAAAGTCTCCGCTTGTACGTCTCGTCATACATCTGGAAATACATTTTCAAACTTCAAGAGTTTTTGCTCTCCAGATGTCCATACAAACTTCAAAGAGGTTTGTCACGACTCATCAAAGAGTTCCATTATGAACAATAAGGCTAGTTTTACTGACTCCAGCCAAGTTCCTGCTTCGACTGCGAGTTTTATGAGCTTGTCGCCAAGATCCTTTTGCTCCAAGAAGAGGTCTACCTCCAGAGGGCGTCTTACTGAGGTAAGACTCCAACAAGAGTTTACCTACCAAGGTCCAAAATTCTACATCAGAAAATACTGATGTCATACAAGACTTCATGCCTTTCATATCGGAAGGATTCGTATCACTGCCAGGTGATTTTTCCAGTCTACAACCAATCAAAATCTTACGAGATACAGGTGCTTCACAGTCCTTGCTACTTGAGGGTATACTTCCCTTGTCTGACTCTACTGCTACTGGGAGCAACATCCTGTTACGAGGTGTAGAGCTGGGATGCATAGATGTACCTTTACATCTCATCAACCTAAAATCAGACTTAGTCTCAGGACCTGTGGTTTATTTATTTATTTATTTAGGCATTTTTATATAGCGCTTATCATAAAGCTCTAAGCGCTTTACAGTTATTAAAACATGTAAACTAAGTAAATACAAGATAGTAAAATGGGTTGTGGGTGTCCGACCAACATTGCCATTGGACGGCATCTCGTTGCTGCTAGGCAATGACTTAGCTGGTGGGAAGGTAATAGCCGATGCTGTGACAAGGGCCATGAGTTCCAGGATCTCCACAAAAGAGATTTCACAAAAAAGCCATAAAATTCTTCCTGAAATTGACCTGGGAAAAACATTTTTTGCAAGTCTTAATGAAGAGGCTAGTAATTACAAGACTCCAACTCGAATGCAACTTATTGAAGAACAGAAGAGTGATCCAGAAATAGTCAAACTTCGAGAGAACGCTTTGACCCAAGAAGAAGCTGACCAATTCCCTGTATATTATTACCTTCAAGATGACATACTTTTGAGAAAATGGCGACCTCCAGACGCAAATGCTGACGAAGAATGGAGGATAGTTCATCAAATAGTAGTTCCTACCCCATTCCGGAACGAAGTCCTGAACTTAGCCCATGACTCACCACTTTCAGGGCATTTGGGAGTAAAGAAGACATATCACAAAATCACGTCGCACTTATTTGACCCAAAATCAAGAAAGATGTGGTGGACTACTGCAGATCATGTCATACTTGTCAGGTGGTAGGGAAACCAAATCAGAAGATACCAGCAGCTCCTCTTCAACCCATTCCAGCATTCGAAGAACCTTTCAGTCGCGTCATTATAGACTGCGTTGGACC
>CAXITT010000307.1:398546-421746 GCA_964033795.1 Lymnaea stagnalis | reverse complement strand
CATACTGTAAGTTGAAGATTGTAATTTTATTTTATTTTATTTTGTAATTATCTTAAGACATAATAAATCTTAATTAATTGTAACTAGAAACTGTTTTGGGTCGTATCTTTAATATTGTTGATTCTAGGGTATCGTCCTTTGTTAGGCACTGTTTACAATGAGCCAATTAAAAATTAAAATTAAAATAGGAGATTAATTTCTCCCAATACAAGTCAGTGCGTAACAGCCACAGACCCATAGACCAGTTAGCGACAGACCCATAGACCAGTTAGCCACAGACCCATAGACCAGTTGACAACAGGCCCATTGATATTATGTCAGTATTTGCTATAGAGTAGTTTAGCACAGATCAGATTTTCAAAAGACTCTCATTACTAGAATTTATTTCAAGTCTGCCCTGACAGCTAAAGTGAGACCCAAGCTGGGGCAGAGAACTGTGGGAGTTCTTTTGGCCCAGATTCCAACTGCAAAGGTGCACCTGTCCACCTAGTTTGTGTAAATGGCAGTTCTTTTGGCCCAGATTCCAACTGCAAAGGTGCACCTGTCCACCTAGTTTGTGTAAATTAGAATGGGGTGGTGAAGGAATCTCTGAACTGACCGAAGGGATTTTTTCTTTATATTCAGGGCGGAATTTTCTGTCATTTGCATACACCTTTGATTACAAAACATTAATTATTATGTTATGTATATAAACTGTGTCAGGAAAAAAAAGGAACAAAATGATGAAACAGAATAGTAAATATTCATTAATTTTAACAAACACACCCCCGCCCCCCCACCTCAGTCCTGAAATACAAAAAATGATGACAAAATTAAAATTTACATTATATTAAAATGAGGTTTTTTTATATTTAAAAAATTGATAAATGTTTACAATTGGTTTCCATCATTATAAAAAAGTTTCCCTTTTTTATTCTAACACATTGTATTAACTTTCTTACTACACACAGTAATTCCTTGGTGTGTTATAGTAATAGTAATGACACATTGTATTAATTGTCTTACTACACACAGTAACTCCTTGGTGTGTTCAAGTATGACACATTGCATTAATTGTCTTACTACACCCTTAACTCCTTGGTCTGTTCTAGTATGACAGTCTGAGGATCCAGGCAGGTGCTATGAAGGACAAATACGAGAAGAGACTGGAAGAGTTGGAGGGGGAGAAAGAGGAGGAAGGAGAGAAGAGAAATGAAATTGTGGAGAAGGCAAAAGAGCAAAGACAAGAGCTGCAGCAGCAGATACAGCAGCTCCAGCAGCAAACACAGCAGCTGCGCAGTCAGCTGCAAGCTAATGCGGCTGTGCAGAGAAGCGTGGAGACGTCCAGCCCCACCACAAGTGCCGATATTGCCACAGAGGTAAGATGGTCCATTTTAAAACTGTTGTGATGAAATCGTAGGTTAGGATTCTGAACTAGTTTCAGGGAACAGTTAATTTTGTGTTCTTTTTTACACTCTGAAATTTCGGGACTGTCTGATATACAAATGTTATATAAATCACAGTTAGTATATAAAATAATCTGATGATCTTCAGTTATGAATGTCAGATATATATAATACTGTATACTGTTTTTTAGTTATTTGGTATTTCAATCTAATGATTGACTTTTATATATAATTACAAGAACTGTTACCTGTCAAAAAATGACATATGCTTTCATAAATTGAATTGTTAAAACTTTGGCCAATTAAAATTCATAATTTCTCTTAAAAGCTAAAAAAAACCCTCCCTCTTAAATGTAGGGAAATAATTTAAAGATATTTAAAGGGAAGCAATTACCTTTTCTTTAAATGCAGCACTGTTTCAAAGGCTATCTCTCTTACTGTCAGTTTGAGAAAGAGATATGCACGTATTATATAACACAAAAATATGAAAGTGTTGACTCACCCCTACCCCTATAAATATTATATAACATTTACATTGACTGTCTCCTTGATATTATATAACATTTACATTGACTGTCTCCTTGATATTATATAACATTTACATTGACTGTCTCCTTGATATTATATAACATTTACATTGACTGTCTCCTTGATATTATATAACATTTGCATTGTTTGTCTCCTTGATAAATATAACATTTTTAACAACCACCACCCAACACCACCAAATAAAAACCAAAAAAAAAAAAAAATTTGACTGTCTCCTTGATATTATATAACATTTACATTGACTGTCTCCTTGATATTATATAACATTTGCATTGTTTGTCTCCTTGATAAATATAACATTTTTATCACCCCCCCCCCACCACCACCATTGAAACACCAAATAAAGTAAAAAAACGATCTTAAACAAGCCAATTTGAAGCAAAAAGTCTGAAATAATTTGGTTTAAAATGTGATTATTAATGTAAGCAAAAAATACATTTTAGTTTAAAATAATCTTGGGGCTAATTTTGAAAGGCAGAAATTTTCACATATATAAATTAATAAAAAAAAAACAAATAAAAAGAATTGTTATATAGCATTGTTCATGACCAAGGCCCACCCCACCCCATATAACACACCCCATATAACACACCCCATATAACACACCCCATATAACACAATATAGAAAATGAAAAAAACCAGCCTGCTCCTTTTACGTTTTATAATATGTGCACCGTCTGTGTGGCATGATTATGTTTTTTTGAATGAATATGAAATAATATGAAAATCAGTTATATATAATATCTGTTTTAATGTTGAAAATTGTTTGATTTAATGATGGCATATGTTTACAGTTGTATAATGGTTCTAAATTATTTCACTTTTTTGGTGTGCAGGTGAAAAAAATCATGAATTCAGTTTACCAGTCCTTGAGGAGTGAAATCGACACCGATGACAGTTACATGGGGGCGGAGGTGCTGGCAACTGTTCTCAATATCATCAAGGTGAAGGTCCATCATGAGTAGTTTTGGTAAAATTAGATTTGAAATACAATTTTTAAAAAAAGCAGGAATTCAAAGTTTTAAGAAAAATATGGTGTAAGATTATGTTAGTTGGTAAAATAGTCATAAAATGTGGTGTAAGATAATGTCAGTTGGTAAAATAGTCATAAAATGTGGTGTAAGATAATGTCAGTTGGTAAAATAGTCATAAAATGTGGTGTAAGATAATGTCAACTGGTAAAATAGTCAACTGGAAAATGTTGCATAAAATATGATTAAGTTATCTATTTTCAACAGCTGTTTAGAACAACGTTTCCCAAACTTTTAAAATTGGCAGACTGGTAGATGTTAAATTACACAAGGGACTAGTGCCAGATTTATCAATTCTATTTTCTTTGTAATCGACCATAAATTTTCATTTTGTTCAGACCAATAACATAAAGCTCACTGCCGGTGCCATTCTGTGGACCACCATTTGGGAAACAAAGTGGCTATTCGGACCCGGGTCCGAGACGTTAGAGGTTGGGATTAAAATTTAAAAAAAAAAAAATTATTGTGAGGTTGCTGTTCGGATGTCATTTGTTGTAGTTTATTTTAGTTAAACTTAAGAAGTAAGTTTACAAACATGTAGTCCATTCAGTTATCTTTCATTTGATACCAAATTTTGTCTTACAATTCCTACAATAATTTTAAAATATTTTTTAATAAACCCAAACTCACACGTCTCTGACCCGGGTCCGAATAGCCGCAGCCTTTGGGAAATGCTGGTCTAGACTAGAACTTTCAGTAATAATATCTGCCGTATTAGATAAGATTATTCTAATAAGCATAAAACAGCTTTAAAGCCTTTGCCTGAGGTTTTTGCTTTTGTAGCTGAATGGTAGGTAAACCATTATCTGAGGGAAATAAACTGAGATGTCTAGGTTCTTGTTATATTTCCATAATGCACGCAGAGATGTGGATCTTGTAGGACATCTGGGATACAGAGACTGGGATCTTGCCTTGTAGGCTTCTGTAGGCCATAAGGGAATCTGACATACAGAGACTTGGATCTTGTAGGGCATTTGACATACAAAGACTTGAATCTTGTGGGGCATCTGGCATGCAGAGACTTGGATCTTGCCTTGTAGGCTTCTGTAGGGCATCTGACATACAGAAACTTGGATCTTGAAGAAAATCTGACATACAGAGACTTGTAACTTGTAGGGCATCTGCCATACAGAAATTTGGATCTTGAAGGGCACCTGACATACAGAGACTTGTAACTTGTATGGCATCTGACATGCAGAGACTTTGATCTTGAAGGGCATCTGACATGCGGAGACTTGGATATGGAAGGGCATCTGACATGCAGAGACTTGTGTTCCTGCAATTTGTTTCAAGATAGCTCTTGTGTGTCTTTTAGATTGTTTTTTAGCATACTTTGTGTAAACGTAACAGCTATCTAGAACAGAGTATTTATTGAACCATGGAATTAAGGGAAATAATCCACTTTCCCTTGATACGATCTAAGTCTTCTCATTTCGCTAAACACAATGGCATATTATTTTCAGCAAACGACATTGAAACTAGTCAATCCGGTGTCGACCAGGGAAGAGGAAAGCGAGGAAGAAGAAGAGGAAGATGAGGAGGAAAATGAAGAAGAAGAGAAAAATGAAGAAGTGGAAGAGAATCAGAGTAATGAGGAAGGAATAGATGAGGTGGATGAGGATGAGAAAGGTAGAAAATTGCATCTATTTAGAGGAAGTGATAAGTTGGGGATACAGTGAAAGATGTGCTAAAGTTTTGTGTTTGCCTGCAACCTTATCTAACCATGTCATAGCTACCTGCAACCTTATCTAACCATGTCATAGCTACCTGCAACCTTATCTAACCATGTCATAGCTACCTGCAACCTTATCTAACCATGTCATAGCTACCTGCAACCTTATCTAACCATGTCATAGCTACCTGCAACCTTATCTAACCATGTCATAGCTACCTGCAACCTTATCTAACCATGTCATAGCTACCTGCAACCTTATCTAACCATGTCATAGCTACCTGCAACCTTATCTAACCATGTCATAGCTACACCTTATGCCCTAACTAAGACCTATGCCTCAGCTATGCTTTAAATATATCCTATGCCCTATGTCATAACTAATTCTTGTCTTTTAACTTTGCTATGCTTTAAATATATCCTGTGCCCTATGTCATTACTATGTCCTGTGGCGTAACTTTGCTATCCTTTGCTATCCTTTAAATATGTCCTATCCCCTGTGTCATAACTATGCCCTGTGCCATAAATGTGCTATTCTTTAAATATATCCTATGCTCTTTGTCATAACCACTGTATGTAGTGTTTTCATCTAGTACCAAATAAAGTCGAATATATTTGATTGAATTAATGCCAGTACACATAACTATGTTTACATAACTGTCTTTTAATCAGACACCAAACTTTTGTGCTATTTATATTCAATGTCTTGATGCTCAACCTTTCAGTGGTGCCAGTGTCTGCACAAATCAACCACTCAGCTTATGGGACAAAGCCTGCTGTGAACCAATCAGCAAGTGAGACAGAACCATCAGATTATCAGCTAGAAAGTATAGCAGTATTGGAAGAAGCTAGTCCACCAAGCCTTAGCAAAGATGATATGACAGTAATTGAGAAGATGATGCCAGAAGATGAAAAGGAAGTGCAATCAAATGAAGACATGAAAAATCTTACTCAAGAAACAACAGAGGAGCAAATTCAGGAGATGACCGAGGATAAACAGGAAGTGGTCCAGAGTGCTGGCAGTTCCCATGATGTCATCGACACCAAACTTACACAGGATGAAAACCTGGATGACACTGAGGATTTCTTTGAGGAGGCTCTAGATGACTTAACGAAGGGGCCAGCATCAGCCACAGACCAACCTGCATCCATTGAGGCAGACCTGTCCAGTAGGTCAGATGCAGAACTGCACAACAGGTTTGAGGCAGACAGCAACCAGTCTTCAGTATTAACAGGAGCAGACGTGGTCTCCACGACTGCACCAGATGTTGAGGAACAGCAGAACATAATTTCTGACGCAACCTTTGGGGACGAGATTAAGGAACACCCCAAGTCTGCTACACTAGAGGGCAGCACAGTGGCACCACCTAAACCTTCAAATGATGTAAGAGAGGCCCCGCCTCCTCTCTTTGATGATGATGAAGATGACACCAATGGCGATGGGTGAGTCACATACTATTATAAATGTCTATGGTCACAGACAATCCACTGTTAAATGATAACTGATTTGGACTGTGGTCAATCTAAATCAAATAGATTCATTTTTTTTCTCAAGCCCCTGTTAAGTATTGCATTGATTTAATCTGGTGTTTTCTTTGTACCCAGCACTCTGTTTGGCAGAGACAGTGCCGTGTCTGACACACTAGGCCTCCCGCCACAGAACTTGACAAGCACCAAGAAAACATCAGAAAGTAAATCAACTGGCAAAAAGCTGGACCTGAGCACAGAGGAGGTGAGTTGTCCAGTTGCAGGCACTAGCTCACTGACCTCTCAGAGAGTGCATGTTGCTTTGTAGTGAGTGGTCATCTTCTAACTAGCACCCAAACTTGAGTTTCCAGGAAGTGGACACATCATCACATCACATGATAACATATCACATTACATTAGAACATCATCACATCACATGAAAACATCATCACATTAGAACATATCACATTACATTATAACATCATCACATCACATTATAACATCATCACATCACATTAGAACATCATCACATCACATTAGAACGGCATCACATCACATATTAACATGATCATATCACATGATAACATTAAATCATTAAGTTCTATTAGATATGTGTTATGTTTGACAAGCCTAATAAAACTATTGTTAGACGAATTCATAGTCAAAACAAATCGTCAAACTATTTTTCTTTGACCCATGCTGCAATTTACTTGAATACAAATTACAGGCATAAAGCTGCCCAATTGAGTAATTATTATATATTACTTTATCTAACGTGGCTTGTTACTACAACAGAATGATACAGCTTGTTTGTATGTGTTACAATGATAGTATGAGACAGCTTGTTTGTATGTGTTGCAATGATAGTATGAGACAGCTTGTTTGTATGTGTTACAATGATAGTATAATACAGCTTGTTTGTATGTGTTACAAAGATAGAATGAGATAGCTTGTTTGTATGTGTTACAATGATAGTATGAGACAGCTTGTTTGTATGTGTTACAATGATAGTATAATACAGCTTGTTTGTATGTGTTACAAAGATAGAATGAGATAGCTTGTTTGTATGTGTTACAATGATAGTATGATACAGCTTGTTTGTGTGTTTTACAAAGATAGAATGATACAGCTTGTTTGTATGTGTTACAATGAAAGAATTATACAGCTTGTTTGTATGTGTTACAATGATAGTATGAGATAGCTTGTTTGTATGTGTTACAATGATAGTATGATACAGCTTGTTTGTGTGTTTTACAAAGATAGAATGATACAGCTTGTTTGTATGTGTTACAATGAAAGAATTATACAGCTTGTTTGTATGTGTTACAATGATAGTATGAGACAGCTTGTTTGTATGTGTTACAATGATAGTATGAGACAGCTTGTTTGTGTGTTTTACAAAGATAGAATGATACAGCTTGTTTGTATGTGTTACAATGAAAGAATTATACAGCTTGTTTGTATGTGTTACAATGATAGTATGAGACAGCTTGTTTGTATGTGTTACAATGATAGTATGAGATAGCTTGTTTGTATGTGTTACAAAGATAGAATGAGATAGCTTGTTTGTATGTGTTACAATGATAGAACGAGACAGCTTGTTTGTATGTGTTACAATGATAGTATGATACAGCTTGTTTGTGTGTTTTACAAAGATAGAATGATACAGCTTGTTTGTATGTGTTACAATGAAAGAATTATACAGCTTGTTTGTATGTGTTACAATGATAGTATGAGACAGCTTGTTTGTATGTGTTACAATGATAGTATGAGACAGCTTGTTTGTATGTGTTACAATGATAGTATGAGATAGCTTGTTTGTATGTGTTACAATGATAGTATGAGACAGCTTGTTTGTATGTTTTACAATGATAGTATGAGACAGCTTGTTTGTATGTGTTACAATGATAGAATGAGACAGCTTGTTTGTATGTGTTACAATGATAGTATGAGACAGCTTGTTTGTATGTTTTACAATGATAGTATGAGACAGCTTGTTTGTATGTGTTACAATGATAGAATGAGACAGCTTGTTTGTATGTGTTACAATGATAGTATGAGATAGCTTGTTTGTATGTGTTACAATGATAGAATGATACAGCTTGTTTGTATGTGTTACAATGATAGTATGAGACAGCTTGTTTGTATGTTTTACAATGATAGTATGAGACAGCTTGTTTGTATGTGTTACAATGATAGTATGAGATAGCTTGTTTGTATGTGTTACAATGATAGAATGATACAGCTTGTTTGTATGTGTTACAATGATAGTATGAGATAGCTTGTTTGTATGTGTTACAATGATAGTATGAGACAGCTTGTTTGTATGTGTTACAATGATAGTATGAGACAGCTTGTTTGTATGTTTTACAATGATAGTATGAGACAGCTTGTTTGTATGTGTTACAATGATAGAATGATACAGCTTGTTTGTATGTGTTACAATGATAGTATGAGAGAGCTTGTTTGTATGTGTTGCAATGATAGTATGAGATAGCTTGTTTGTATGTGTTACAATGATAGAATGAGACAGCTTGTTTGTATTTGTTACAATGATAGTATGAGACAGCTTGTTTGTATGTGTTACAATGATAGTATGATACAGCTTGTTTGTGTGTTTTACAAAGATAGAATGATACAGCTTGTTTGTATGTGTTACAATGAAAGAATTATACAGCGTGTTTGTATGTGTTACAATGATAGTATGAGATAGCTTGTTTGTATGTGTTACAATGATAGTATGATACAGCTTGTTTGTATGTGTTACAAAGATAGAATGAGATAGCTTGTTTGTATGTGTTACAATGATAGTATGATACAGCTTGTTTGTGTGTTTTACAAAGATAGAATGATACAGCTTGTTTGTATGTGTTACAATGAAAGAATTATACAGCTTGTTTGTATGTGTTACAATGATAGTATGAGATAGCTTGTTTGTATGTGTTACAATGATAGTATGAGACAGCTTGTTTGTATGTGTTACAAAGATAGAATGAGATAGCTTGTTTGTATGTGTTACAATGATAGTATGATACAGCTTGTTTGTGTGTTTTACAAAGATAGAATGATACAGCTTGTTTGTATGTGTTACAATGAAAGAATTATACAGCTTGTTTGTATGTGTTACAATGATAGTATGAGACAGCTTGTTTGTATGTGTTACAATGATAGTATGAGACAGCTTGTTTGTATGTGTTACAATGATAGAATGATACAGCTTGTTTGTATGTGTTACAATGATAGTATGAGACAGCTTGTTTGTATGTGTTACAATGATAGAATGAGACAGCTTGTTTGTATGTGTTACAATGATAGAATGAGACAGCTTGTTTGTATGTGTTACAATGATAGTATGAGACAGCTTGTTTGTATGTGTTACAATGATAGAATGAGACAGCTTGTTTGTATGTGTTACAATAAAAGAATTATACAGCTTGTTTGTATGTGTTACAATGATAGTATGAGATAGCTTGTTTGTATGTGTTACAATGATAGAACGAGACAGCTTGTTTGTATGTGTTACAATGATAGAATGATACAGCTTGTTTGTATGTTTTACAATGATAGTATGAGATAGCTTGTTTGTATGTGTTACAATGATAGTATGAGATAGCTTGTTTGTATGTGTTACAATGATAGAATGAGACAGCTTGTTTGTATGTTTTACAATGATAGTATGAGACAGCTTGTTTGTATGTGTTACAATGATAGTATGAGATAGCTTGTTTGTATGTGTTACAATGATAGTATGAGACAGCTTGTTTGTATGTGTTACAAAGATAGAATGAGATAGCTTGTTTGTATGTGTTACAATGATAGTATGATACAGCTTGTTTGTGTGTTTTACAAAGATAGAATGATACAGCTTGTTTGTATGTGTTACAATGAAAGAATTATACAGCTTGTTTGTATGTGTTACAATGATAGTATGAGATAGCTTGTTTGTATGTGTTACAATGATAGAATGAGACAGCTTGTTTGTATGTGTTACAATGATAGTATGATACAGCTTGTTTGTATGTGTTACAATGATATTATGATACAGCTTGTTTGTGTGTTTTACAAAGATAGAATGATACATCTTGTTTGTATGTGTTACAATGAAAGAATTATACAGCGTGTTTGTATGTGTTACAATGATAGTATGAGATAGCTTGTTTGTATGTGTTACAATGATAGTATGATACAGCTTGTTTGTATGTGTTACAAAGATAGAATGAGATAGCTTGTTTGTATGTGTTACAATGATAGTATGATACAGCTTGTTTGTGTGTTTTACAAAGATAGAATGATACAGCTTGTTTGTATGTGTTACAATGAAAGAATTATACAGCTTGTTTGTATGTGTTACAATGATAGTATGAGATAGCTTGTTTGTATGTGTTACAATGATAGTATGAGACAGCTTGTTTGTATGTGTTACAAAGATAGAATGAGATAGCTTGTTTGTATGTGTTACAATGATAGTATGATACAGCTTGTTTGTGTGTTTTACAAAGATAGAATGATACAGCTTGTTTGTATGTGTTACAATGAAAGAATTTATGTCGAACAAACATTGTGTTACAATGATAGTATGAGACAGCTTGTTTGTATGTGTTACAATGATAGAATGAGACAGCTTGTTTGTATGTGTTACAATGATAGAATGAGACAGCTTGTTTGTATGTTTTACAATGATAGTATGAGATAGCTTGTTTGTATGTGTTACAATGATAGTATGAGACAGCTTGTTTGTATGTGTTACAATGATAGTATGAGATAGCTTGTTTGTATGTGTTACAATGATAGAATGAGATAGCTTGTTTGTATGTGTTACAATGATAGTATGAGACAGCTTGTTTGTATGTGTTACAATGATAGTATGAGATAGCTTGTTTGTATGTGTTACAATGATAGTATGAGATAGCTTGTTTGTATGTGTTACAATGATAGTATGAGATAGCTTGTTTGTATGTGTTACAATGATAGAATGAGATAGCTTGTTTGTATGTGTTACAATGATAGTATGAGACAGCTTGTTTGTTTTCTTGCAGGACTTAAAACCCCAACCACCCCCTCCCCTTTTTGGAGATGACAGTGATGATGATGACCTTGACTGGCTGAGTTAACTTGTCCGTCCGGGAGGATGTGACCATCTCCCATTGGAAGTGTTTTTAGGACTAATACTTTTGGATGTTGCTCAATTTTGATTAGAAATATGTTCACCAAAAACAAGACTGGAGTGACTTTTTTTTTCATTTAGTTCAATATACTAAGGAAAGGGACATTACTCTGATATCTCTTTTTGGAAAAATAATTAACCATACAAATATTATTTTAACAGTTTTCCACCATAAACCAGTGGGAAGCCTTGAGATAAATAACTAATTGTCTACTCATTATTTTTCAATTTGCTTTTTCATACATTTGAAATCACAGAAATATATATTTTAAGAAATTTTAAAATTATAATGAGAAAGTTATAAATAAAATTTACAATTGCTTAAGTCAATGCCATGACACTTTTCCCCAACAATTGTGATTTTAAACTCAATTTACTCCAATTTATGCAAAAGTTTGTGGGGAGGGGGGTTTGTCTAACTGCAGCCTTTCAAAATGGGTTGGTGCATATCATTTCCGCTTTCATGCCATATGTGGTGGTCATGGTTTGGCTAAGTAAACATGGGTTGGAAGACAATACTGTGAATGAAGAGGACAGAAATTATTTAAGAGTGAAAATTTAAATTTTATTTTAAAAACTATATTACTGAATATGTTTTAATTAGATGTACTCAACTTAATGGAATGGAGTTTAGAAACAACAAACTTTATTTTCGGAACCGTACCAAATTGGAAAAAGCAGGCGTCAACCACGGGCAAGCTACAATGATTTATAAAAATTTGGAAGTACCCCTTAGTACAGACATGTAAAAAATACGTCCCGCCAGCACCCACTTTGTGGTTCGCAAAGTAATGAAATATTCTTTATTATTTTCTTAATAGCTTTCCCCCGTCCTATTTTCTTTTGGCCTGCACCAGTTTTTCATAAAGTATTACAGCAGGCCTTACATTTTGAGTTGTGCAGGCCTGCCTTAGCCTTAGTATATTTAGTATTCAATGATATTTTATTTAAGCAATATTCTTTTAATGACTTGCCTACAATTATTAGTTGGTACCTTTATTATGCAGCATACCACGATGATGTGGTCCACCAGTATAATTTGACGCTCTAGAATGTATAAGATGGACAACTCTGGGCTCAACATAAACAAAACTACAGGATCATTGCCCAGTTTACTGTCAGGATTATTTGTGGAATCTCTGTTCTCTAGAGGTTAAACAAATCGGTTTTAGGGTTGCCCCACTGCAGCCTAGCAGTCACCACCATATAGTACCTTATAGCAGTGGTCCACTCTTCTAAGCACTCCAGTGGTCCCAAAGCTTAGTTCTGAGAGGATTGGACTCGGACAGAAAATACCATTGGCCAGCATGATGGCAGCTGTAATGATTTGGCTTGGAAACACTGCTGGATAGAATTAGAATGTTTGATAAATAGATGAATTTTGTTGTTGTAATCTTTGTTATTTTATGTGCATTGAGGAATTATTTTTCAATCATTTGTAACATTTAGAGGGCAACACATCCTTGTGATGGCTAGACACATCACAAAGACACCACAGACAGACACAGCACATCACAGAGATACACCAAAGACACACACCACAGACACACAGTGCAGACACATCACATATTACTTTATGCAACTTAATCATTTTGTCATTGTTATTTTTTGGTGAGGATTGAAGAGCATGAAATGTAAACATGAATGTTGTCCTTGGCCTTGTGCTAAATTTAAAAAATTTGAAAATGTTAACAACAATATTTATTTCCCACACATTTGACTTAAATGAAAATTTTCCTGGAGGGTCACATTGAATGTAATAACTTAAACTTGTGTATATTTATGACCATAAAAATTGCGTATGTCTATTGTGTATGTCCATCTGGTGTCAGTCCACCTTGTGTCAGTCCATCTTATGTATGGTCATCTTGTGTATGGCCATGTTATGATTCTGTTAATACCTTGTTTGGCTATTGTTGTAATCAGGTTATAAACAGAATTACTGATGACTAATTGATTGAATATTTTCTAATGGATCAGAATTTGGTTCTTTTATTTTGCTATTTGGCATTGTTGTATTTCCATTGTTGTATTTCCATTGTTGTATGTCCATTGTTGTATGTCCATTGTTGTATGTCCATTGTTGTATGTCTTGCTTTTGTTGTACAGTGGATCCGACTAAAAATTCAGATTACGTTAAATCTGGGATTTACACTTCCAACTTTCTGTTAATAATAATAATAATAAAGTTCATTTCAAAACACGCTTCATCCCCAAAGGCTCGAAGCGCGGTACAAAATCAACAAAAAACCAATCTATAATTTACCACATTTAAAATAAACGCAACACTACAAAAACTAATTACAAGCATACAATGACAAAGTCTTTCTAGCCATTTCAACCATAAGCAACACAGCCATTATGCATTAAATGGAAAATAAGGTTGACAATCATCCCAGAAGGTGTTTGCGAAATAGATGTGTCTTTAAATCGGTTTTAAAGGACTCCAGTGTCTGGATGTTTCTTAGATCGACAGGAAGGGCGTTCCAAATTATTGGAGCACATCTTTTAACTGAAAGCTTACGAAGCACATCTTTTAACTGAAAGCTTACGAAGCACATCTTTTAACTGAAAGCTTACAAAGCACATCTTTTAACTGAAAGCTTACGAAGCACATCTTTTACCTGAAAGCTTACGAAGCACATCTTTTACCTGAAAGCTTACGAAGCACATCTTTTAACTGAAAGCTTATGAAGCACATCTTTTAACTGAAAGCTTACGAAGCACATCTTTTACCTGAAAGCTTACGAAGCACATCTTTTAACTGAAAGCTTACGAAGCACATCTTAATTGACTTTCGAATGCTTCGTGTAGAAAATCCTGAAAGCTTACGAAGCACATCTTTTAACTGAAAGCTTACGAAGCACATCTTTTACCTGAAAGCTTACGAAGCACATCTTTTAACTGAAAGCTTACGAAGCACATCTTTTACCTGAAAGCTTACGAAGCACATCTTTTAACTGAAAGCTTATGAAGCACATCTTTTAACTGAAAGCTTACGAAGCACATCTTTTAACTGAAAGCTTATGAAGCACATCTTTTAACTTAAAGCTTATGAAGCACATCTTTTAACTGAAAGCTTACGAAGCACATCTTTTAACTGAAAGCTTATGAAGCACATCTTTTAACTGAAAGCTAATGAAGCACATCTTTTAACTGAAAGCTTACGAAGCACATCTTTTAACTGAAAGCTTACGAAGCACATCTTTTAACTGAAAGCTAATGAAGCACATCTTTTACCTGAAAGCTTATGAAGCACATTTTTTAACTGAAAGCTTATGAAGCACATCTTTTAACTGAAAGCTTACGAAGCACATCTTTTAACTGAAAGCTTACGAAGCACATCTTTTAACTGAAAGCTTATGAAGCACATCTTTTAACTGAAAGCTTATGAAGCACATCTGTTAACTGAAAGCTTATGAAGCACATCTTTTAACTGAAAGCTTATGAAACACATCTTTTAACTGAAAGCTTATGAAACACATCTTTTAACTGAAAGCTTATGAAACACATCTTTTAACTGAAAGCTTATGAAGCACAGACTTGAGTTAATTCCTAAAAGTTTAGACTAAGACTGAGTAGAAGTTCAGATACGATAATTTCATTGAAATTAGGCTCAAAGTTACCTGCTCTGATGGCTTGTTATATTCTTCTTTCAAAACATTGAGTTGGCGAAGTAATTTCTTAGTGATGACCAGAGTAGGCAATGATGGTCTTCTTCCTTTATCACTAGCCAGAAAAGTCCTCATCAGAGTACCAATATAGCAGCGAATTGTTCACCATCATCTAACAAAATTTAACATACTCATACTATTATTATATTATATACATAGGGGCTATTATAAATGTTACGTCTTACATAAAACTAGAGTATTGATGAAAATAGAAATTACTTTAAGCCACAAATCATGTAGTTCCTGAGCCTGTCATATCTTTACATAGCTGGTACAAAGCTTTACATAGTTGGTACATATCTACACATAGTTGTTATATATCTATACATAGTTGGTACACATCTATACATAGTTGGTACACATCTATACATAGTTGGTACACATCTATACATAGTTGGTACATATCTATACATAGTTGGTACACATCTATACATAGTTGGTACACATCTATACATAGTTGGTACACATCTATACATAGTTGGTACACATCTATACATAGTTAAAAATTCAGCTCATGCAATCCCGTGCTCTAGGTATTATGGATAAGAACAGCTGCATGGAAGACAAAAATAAGTGTGTGGGAGGGGGGGGGTAATAGAGATTTTTAAAAAATAACGGCTTGGTCGTCGACTCATTGCTAATGTTCCCTTTAAGCTGCGAGGCTGCGCAGCTATCTCACAGACGCCGCGCAGCAGTTTTGAGTACCGCGCAGCAAATTTCCATGCAAGTGAGTGGGCTGTAAAATTTTGCGCACAAAAAAATTGAAGGTGTAAAACGTTGCACACAACTGTATGATTTTGCACACGAACCAGCAAACCTTAGAGGGAACATTGCTCATTACCTTGTGTTATATCGACTTATGCCTATCTTAGTATCACTTCTGTAGGCTACCAGTTACATAGACTTATGCCTATCTTAGCTCACTTCTGTATGCTGCCTCTCTAAGCTACCCTTTACATAGACTTATGCCTATCTTAGCTCTTTTCTGTATGCTGCCTCTCTAAGCTACCCTTTACATAGACTTATGCCTATCTTAGCTCTTTTCTGTATGCTGCCTCTCTAAGCTACCCTTTACATAGACTTATGCCTATCTTAGCTCTTTTCTGTATGCTGCCTCTCTAAGCTACCCTTTACATAGACTTATGCCTATCTTAGCTCTTTTCTGTATGCTGCCTCTCTAAGCTACCCTTTACATAGACTTATGCCTATCTTAGCTCTTTTCTGTATGCTGCCTCTCTAAGCTACCCTTTACATAGACTTATGCCTATCTTAGCTCTTTTCTGTATGCTGCCTCTCTAAGCTACCCTTTACATAGACTTATGCCTATCTTAGCTCTTTTCTGTATGTGGGGAGTGCAAGTTGGCAGCGGCCAGAGGCGTAGCTAATGGGTGGCAGACGGGACATACGTCCCGAAGCGTCAGACTAGAGGGGCGCAAAATGTGCTTTGAAGGTATTAATAGAAAATTATACGTTTCAGAGTTAAGGGTGGGGAGGGGCATAAAAATAAATCACTCCCCCTGACGGCAAACACTCTAGCTAGGCCCCTTACAGTGGCGTAGAAAGGGGGAGGATGAGGTTGTTCACCTAGGTGTCATTCTTTCTTTATATTGAGGTGTGGCACTTTCAAAGAACTGCAGAGTGTGTGTCGTGAAAGGGAAAGCAGCCAAAATACTTGCGCCCCCATAGTGACACTAATAATAGCTACGACTCTAGGAAGCTCAAAAGCTAAAATCTGTAAATAACACAACCACCCATTTCTCTCTCAGGTATACAGATTGAATTTACTCAAACAGTGCGAAACCTGGGTGTCTACTTATACAGAGCACTATCTATGGAAAATGACATTAACATGATATGCAAGGCGATTTTTCTAGAGCTGTGCAGAATTAGTCATATCAGACCTTTCTTAACGTTTGATGTAACAAAGAGGCTGATGTCTGCATTCGTGCTATCACGCATGGACTACTGTAATGCTCTCATGGTAGTTCTTCCAGCTACGCTCCTGGATAAAATTCCAAAAGTACAGAAAACGCAAACGCAAATTCGACCATGCTAAAACACTTCTGAGAGAGTTGCACTGGCTGCCGGTGCGTGCTCGCATAAAGTACAAAAATGCAACTCTGCACTACCGCTGCTTGCATGACCTGGCGCCGTCCTATCTCAAAACGCTCATGACCCCTTAAGTACCCACTAGACAACTCCGCTCATCCGATAGTGGCAAACTCTCGATACCACGTGTTCGCCTTGAGACCTATAGAAGGCGCACGTTCGCATTTGCTGGCCCAACAATTTGGAACACACTTCCTGTCGCTCTCAGAAACAGCCTTACACTGGAGTCTTTCAAAACCGATTTGAAAACATATCTCCATTTCTCCTGGAAAAATACTGGATTTGTTTTTGTTTTTGTTTAGATATCGTGCAGGAACCCTGCTATCTTTTAACCGTAATACAAAACCCACTCAACGGTTTCCGGTTCGCCCATGACTCAGGTTGTTGACAGTTTCCTACATTTTCTCAAAGTAACGTCACTTCCGGACTTGGGTCCCGGTATCCTATGTTTGTTTGAAGGAAGTGTTTCGCTGCTGTTCAGTGCACCAAAAGACCTACGACGAAAGTGCTGAGTCGGGAGATCCGAGTACCATGATAAGTTCATGGGTGCTCTTCATAAGTAGGCTACAGTTGTGCTCTTCATAAGTAGGCTACAGGTGTGCTATCATAAGTAGGCTATAGCTGTACCAACATAAGTAGACAACAAGAGAAACAAAATAAGTAGGTTACAGTTGTACCAACATAAGTAGGTTATAGTTGTACAAAAATAAGTAGGCTACAGGTGTACCAATATAAGTAGGCAATAGTTGTACCAACATAAGTAGGCTACATGTGTACAAACATAAGTCGGCTCAAGTGTACACACATAAGTAGCCTAAAGTTTACCAACATAAGTAGGTTACAGGTGTTCCAAAATAAGTAGGCTACAGGTGTACTAACATAAGTTGGCTGCAGGCGTACAAACAAAATTATGTTACAGGTGTGCAAACATAAGTAGGCCACATGTGTATCAATATAAGTAGGCTACTGGTGTATAAACATAAGTAGGCTACAGGTGTACAAACATAAGCAGTCTAGTGGTGTACCAACATAAGTAGGCTATAGGTGTACCAATATAAGTAGGCTACAGGTGAACCAACATAAGTAGGCTACTGGTGTACAAACATAAGTATGTTACAGGTGAGCCAACATAAGTAGGCTACAGGTGTACCAACATAAGTAGGCTACAGGTGTACCAACATAAGTAGGCTACAGGTGTACCAACATAAGTAGGCTCAATTGTAACAATATAAATACGCTACCGGTGTCCAAATATAATTATGCTACAAGTGTACAAACATAAGTAGGCTACATGCGTACCAATATAAGTAGGCTACTGGTGTACAAACATAAGTAGGCTACATGGGTACCAATACAAGTAGGCTACTGGATTACAAACATAAGTAGGCCACAAGTTTACCAACATAAGTAGTCTGCAGTTGTACCAGCATAAGTAGGCTACAAGTGTACAAACATAAGTAGGCATAATGTAAAAATAAATAAAAATCTGCACATTGTAAAGTAAAAAAACTTTAAAATTGGCATCAATAGGCAGATTCGCCCCAACTTGAGTGTAAATCTTCAAGCCTAAAATCTTTGACCTAACGTGAACCTTAACATGTCAAACCATGTGTTTGCTTGCTCCAGGTAGACAAGTTTCCAAGAAAATCATAAATTTTAATAAAAGGATTACACTTATTTTAAAATATTCAAAATTATTAAAGCCTAACTTAAAGTTTGATTGAAAAGATGTTTCAACACTGTATTAAAAGTTTCACCATCAAACATATCAATGAATTCAGGGTGAGAGTCTTAAAGTCTAAATCAACCCAACCATTAAACAAAGTGTACAAAATGAATTACTGCACGGAATTCAAGCTTCAGTTTGTCAACCCCATGGTAGCATATAACTTCAAGTGAAACAAAATGCTAAAAATTGATGACTTGTTTAAATGGGTTAACATATATATTTAAGGTTTTTATATTTAAGAAATTGATGTCTTCTAATCATACTTTATAATATTTTTTTTTTAAAGTTTCTGTAAAGGGGCTGTCCATTAATTATGTGGGGGATTTGGAAATGTTTGACAATAAAATTGTTGACAGGGGGGAGGGGGGATAGATTAGTTGACGTCTATAGTTTTCTCTATTAAAATTTTAATCTTAAAATTGACTGGCTATTACATTATTAGAACAAATTCCAGTTAGGCTCAGACAAAGTTAATGAACTGGTTGTGAGGAAAAAGAAGGAAGGGAATATTTACATTATTATTTTTTAAAAATTTGGCTTTCTAAGTTTCTAAATTTCTCAGATTATTCGATTCCCTCTGTAGGGGCAGGCATTGTGATTTAACCTCAATGTTGCCATGCGCAAATGTGAAGGAAAAAATCCTTGGGACTGGTAACATTTCCATTATAATTTTGTTTTAAATTTACAACAGTGTTTCAGTGTTGTATAATTAGGCCAACACTAGCTGTTGATTAAATCCTAATGTGCTCGTGTCACTGGTTCGTACAAGTAGTATTAAAGTTTTGTTGTTGTTGTGGCCGGTATCTCTCCTCCGTCACAATGTGACTTGGCAGGAAGCTAGCCACAAGCCCCAGATCATTCTTCCCAACAGCAAATCACCTCTCTCCATGCCGCTGGAGAACATCATGTTGGTGATGCAGCTTGGCACCAGGAGTTGTCGGAGTGTTTCATTGTACCACTGATGTTGGCCTACGGGACTCCATCTCCGGGTTTGAATTGAGTTTCCTGAAACTTAGATGAGTTGCCATATTTTTCCTTGACTGGGCTTTCGCTGGAATTGATCTCCAAACCACCAACTTGAGATTTTGCTCATTTCAGACCACTCGGCCACCCAGCACCATATGCATACAGTATTATCGTATTAATAACTAAACGTAGCTCAAAATTTGTTCACTTTTGGTTAAATCTGGCTAAAATTTAAAAAGATGATATTTGTGTCAACCAATAAGAAAGTGTGTTTCAACAAAGATGTATATTTTAGCGGAACAAAGAGTTCCTGCAAAGTGACATACTAAAAGAACATGCACGGGTTTGGGGGGGGGGGGGGAATAATGAAAAAAAAAAAAAAAATTTCTTTTTTTTTAAAAAAAACAAAAAAAAACAAATTTTCATTATTAAAAAAAAAAAAATAAAAAAAAAATAATAAGAACATGCACGGGTTTGGGGGGTGGGGGAATCATGCAAACAAACATAAATAATTGCTTTCTTTTTAAAAAAACAACAACAAAACAACTGTTCATGATTAAATAAAAATAATTACAACAAAATTAATGCGCTTATCTTATACATGAATAGTTGTAACTGGAACCATGCACTCAGCACGTACACACGCTTTAAAACAACGACCACACCAGCATTGATTTTTATTTTGGAATCAATGAGGAACAGGAAGATACAGACAGTATCTGTTGTGAGACAGAGTTTAATCTATATTTCTTAGAGAAAGATGGTAGATAGGGCCTATGCCTATACTGAATGGTACGTGCACTTTTTTGGTGTTTATTTTACTTGTTAGCTTCATTTTCTAACTTTCGTTTTTTGAAAATGTCCTTCCCCTTTTTTAAGACCCCTCCAATTTAAGCCCTCGTTTTAATGGTAATTTAAAGGTCGTACAATGGAGGTTTTACTGTAGTGATTTTTTGCAATTTTTTGAAATTTACTGATTTTTTGCTTCACTTAAACCCATGCACTATTCTAACAATTTGGACTATTCTAACAATTTGCACTATTCTAACAATTTGGACTATTCTAACAATTTTTTTAAATTTTAAATATCCATGTTATGGGTACGCAGTCTGTTTAAGTCCATAGACCTTTAGTTCCCCTTTCATTTTGATCGAATGATCAGGTATGCTTTCTTATCCGTTAAAATTTGGGGATTTCTTTAAAATGTAAAGTTTTTTGCATTGTTACCTCCCTTTTTAATTCTTGTAAAATGTGTGGAACCAACATTTTGATAACAATAACATTTAATGAATGAATTCTTGGTTACCTTTGGCAATCATTGAGTCTGTTCTCTACATATTTCGGTATGTGTTGAGTAAGTTCTCTTTATATAATAATAATAATAAAGTTCATTTAAAAAACACGCTTCATCCCCAAAGGCTCGAAGCGCGGTACAAAGTCAACAAAAAACATATCTATAATTCACCACATTTAAAACAAACACAACACTACAAAAACTAATTACAAGCATACAATATCAAAGTCTTTCTAGCCATTTCAACCCGGAGCAACACAGCAACACATGGAAAATAAGGTAGACAATCAAGGGTCTTCCATAAACGCTTTATCTACACAGAAATCTAGACAAAATTTCGACTCCAGTGTCTGGTTGTTTCTAAGATCGACAGGAAGGGCGTTCCAAATTGTTGGACCAGCAAATGCGAAAGTGCGCTTTCCGTAAAGTCTCAAGGCAAACACGTAGTGTCGAGAGTTTGCCACTATCGGATGAGCGGAGCTCTCTAGTGGGTACATAAGGCGTCAGCAGCTCTTTCAGATAGGACGGCGCCAGGTCATGTAAGCAGCGGTAGCACAAAGTTGCGATTTTGTGCTCTATGCGAGCACGCACCGGCAGCCAATGCAACTCTCTCAGAAGTGTTTTTGCATGGTCGAATATGTGGGTTATGTATTGAATCTGTCCTCTATATATGTGGGTATGTGTTGAGTCTGTTCTCTGTGTATGTGGTTATGTATTGAGTCTGTTCTCTGTGTATGTGGTTATGTATTGAGTCTGTTCTCTGTGTATGTGGTTATGTATTGAGTCTGTTCTCTGTGTATGTGGTTATGTATTGAGTCTGTTCTCTGTGTATGTGGTTATGTATTGAGTCTGTTCTCTGTGTATGTGGTTATGTATTGAGTCTGTTCTCTGTGTATGTGGTTATGTATTGAGTCTGTTCTCTGTGTATGTGGTTATGTGTTGAGTCTGTTCTCTGTGTATGTGGTTATGTATTGAGTCTGTTCTCTGTGTATGTGGTTATGTATTGAGTCTGTTCTCTGTGTAGGTGGGAATGTATTGAGTCTGTTCTCTGTGTAGGTGGGAATGTATTGAGTCTGTTCTCTACGTGTTGAGTGTAAGTGAGTGAGTTGAAGTGATCTACTTGTACAGATCCAGCTTGACGGGAGTCGCACTTTGGATGGTGGTACAAAATGGCCAACTACTCAATACAATACGATACGATACAATACGATACGATACAATACGATACGATACAATACGATAATACGATACAATACAATACAATACGATACGATACGATACGATACATTACGATGCGATACAATACAATAAAATACGATACGATAATATGATACAATACAATACGATAATACGATACAATACAATACAATACAATACAATACAATACAAAGGCATTGCTTTTTTTCTATTTGAGTTATTTGAACAAGTTTGGTATCCACGTTCTTAGAATCATGAGTTCTTGACATAACAGTATTACAAAAAAAGCTCAAGGACAGTTTTGAAGATTAATCCCGCCAATGTTCCCTCTAAGGTTTGCTGGTTCGTGTGCAAAATCATATCATTGTGTGCAAAGTAGAGGCCGACCGAATTTCGTCTTCGGCTTCGGTTTCGGCGCCGAAAGTGGCCTGGCCGTTTTATCACTTTCGGCCAAGTTTCGGTTTCGGCCAAAACTTAAAAGTTAACTTTCGGCTTAATTTCGGTTTCGGCCGAAAGAGAAAAGTTAACTTTCGGTTTTCTTCGGTTTCGGCCGAAATTGACTTAGACTTTCGGCCATCCGGCCGAAAGTGACTCAGGTTTTCGGTCAATTAATACTCAGCGAAAGCGATATTTAACAACAAACTAAGCGACATTTAAGAACAAATTAAGCTATCTTTGAGAACAAACTAAACGATCTTTAAAACAAACTAAGCGATCTTTAAGAACTATCTAAGCGATCTTTAATAACAAAATAAACGATTTTAAAGAACAAGCTAAACGATTTTTAAGACCGAACTAAATGATCTTTAAGAACAAAACAAATGATTTTTAATATTAAACTAATTGATTTATAAGAATTAAATAAGTGATCTTTAACAGAAAACTAAATGTTCTTTAGGAACAAACTAAATGATCTTAAGGAACAAAATCAATTATCTTTAACAACAAACTAAGCGATCTTTA